>CAUHTR010003192.1:0-49186 GCA_959609185.1 Schmidtea polychroa
AAAAATATGTATAAATCAGAAAACCATTTAGAAGAAAAAGTGATAACTATTAAAAGATAAATGGAAGTTAAAAGGAAGTCTAATAAAACTTGGTTCATGCTGGAACATCTGATATGAGATACAAATGGCCTCTATTAAAGAGAGAAGTGATTTACAATTTTTGAATGCCCCTCCCCTAGTGTAACCCCAAAGATAACACGGAGCCAAATTGAGGGACTTGTATATTCAATACTTGGGATACAAGAAAAGTAAGCAAGTAATATGAGAGAGAAATGTATACAATAAACATGAACAAAAATATAGATAGAAGCATGCAGTGAAAGTATGTTGTGATGTTACAGTGTACTGACTATCTGTAGAAATTTTGATAGTGTCTCTGGGCTGATTGTAATGTTAAATATTATTTATAGAGCCCTTCAAATATTACCACGAAATCCTGCCAGTCCTCGGAACACACAGTAAAAGTCTCTAGAAAGTATTTCTCAAACGGTGTGCCACGAGACTGTTTTCCCAAAAAAGTTGGTAATAAAAAATAAAATTACAAAAGCTATATCATGCTTTTTATTGTGAAAAAGTCGCTTCTGTGGATCAAAATTAGAAAGAATTGTCTTTATTACCTTATAAAAATCTCTCGTAATCAAATTTAATTAGTATAGATTGAAAAGTACATTTTTTATATATCATTAGAAAGTCAAAAATTTTGTAAAAATATTTGATTTTTTGGCAAGTGTGCCGCGAGCTTTTTAAAAATTTTTAGTGTGCCACGAGCGAGAAATGTCTGAGAAACACTGCTCTAGAATAGGATATATAAAAACTTTTCATTCTAAATTCAACATTTATTTATGCAAATTTTTACCCGCGTAATTATAATATTTAAACCATATCAGCTTTTGATGTTAGGTGAGAATAAAATAGAATAGAAATAATGTTAGAAAAAACAAATTTATTTAGGCTAAATATCAAGTTTGTTTAAATGTAATAATGCTTATTTACGGTAATTCGGAAATGTTTTGAAATATTTCTGAGAAAACATGTGAAAAGGAAAAGTTTTGTTATAATTGAAATTCAATTAAAAAAAATGATTCACTTCTATGTTAATAAGGTCCGTTCTACTAGGGGGTATTGGGACCTCGAACGGGGGGCCCCGTCTACAACATATTGAGAATGATAAGGTTACTGTTTCTGACTTGGCAACTCCATTAAATAATAATGTTCTAATTGATAATTAATAATTGCGCATTATATTTGACCACCCACGGAGACCAAAATTCACTAATTATAATATATATTTAAATTAATAATTGAAATTAACACAAGTTTTCACTAATGAATGTCCAATTTAAACAAACAATTATGAAATCTAAATGAGATAATAAATTCACTAAATAGCGGCTAATGCCACGCGTTTCATAATATTCTCACAACATTTATTTATATCTATGAACCATTAGAAGGTCCACTGTTTGATACAGGACAGAGGGACACCCACCCCCCCCCCATCCCTAGGACTCATCAGTTTTTTTGCGTTTTTTTATTTATTAAAATTGTTTTTTAAAATTAACTTTGGATTCAGGGGTACCCTTTTCCTTATTTTGACTTGGTCCTCTAAAGGTCAAATTTGAGTCAGTAACATCTAAAAGGATATACGAAGTAAGTTGTGGCGATAATCCGTCTAAAGGACCACAACAAAACAGCCACTCAAAAAAATTAGCCATGACCTTGACCTGAATCCTGTTACTATGAAAATGAACTTGATATATATTTTAGTTGCTATGGGAATAATATTATATAATCTTGGGCCATTGGTTGTAGAGGTTAGATGATATTTCTAAAGAAAATGCGGATAATTTTTTAACTTTTCACATGACTTAAACCTTTGGCCTGGCTTTAATTTCACGGATGGCGTGACACCCTTATAAAGTCAAACTGCCGTGAATGATAATAAATATTTATTTAACGAAATTCCAGTGAAATATATTGCAATTGGTAGTTAATTTCAGCTAGTTATTACTATTACATAATCAAGGAGTTAGTAGACAGCCTCCATTACACCCCAGATGCCGACATCCGCGGGGTTCCGTACGATTTCCGGAAATCACCGAGTAAATGATAAATAAATGCTAATGAGTCAAGTTATACCGACCTTTCTAGATCACATGGATGAACTGAAAAGAGACATGAAAGCTCTCATTGAAAATATGTTTGCAGAAAACGGAAATGTCCCAGTAATCTTGATCGGGCACAGTCTAGGAAATTTATACTTGAATTTGATACTGAATTTTGCCACACAGGAGTGGAAAAACAAATATATCAAAACATTCATCAGTATCAGTGGACCCTATCTCGGAGCGATTGATGCGTTGCGAACGGCACTATCAGGTTAGTGGTCATTATTTTATGAAAAATTGTCTATTTCACCATCATGTAGGGTGACCTTTGTCAGTGAAGATCCGTCAGGATACAGTGCCTCTTAAACGTACATGGAGAGGGAATAATGAATAAACTTGTCCTAAAAATACAAAAATATCGGTTTAGTTACTTTATAAACAACTGAGTATTTATTTTTCCTTAAATTCGAATGTTATGGGTATTCCATGGGTATTCCAAATGTCTTGGGTATTCCACATTAAATCTTTGTTAATTCTGTATTTTATAGCCTCTGTCTTTTCACAAGTTCAAAAATTGTTCGAAGAACCCCTTGGCTCTATCAATCAACTAATTTTTAATATTAACCTTAACATAGACACTTGTTGAATAATGTCACTCTTGTTTCAGGAAACAATGAACACATTCCAATCATAAATCCAATTCGAGTTAGAAAAGCCCAGGCTAGTTGGCCAAGCACTTATTTCCTGATGCCAACTCCTGGATTGTGGCTAAATCAAACAATAGTCGCCACTAAAAAAGGTTACTACACCACGAGCACAATTGCTGATTTATTGAAGGCATCTGGCATTCAAAATGCCGTTGATCTGTACAAGGTTGTAAAGTGTGTTTTATACATTTCCTTATTAAAATTACTGTCACACAGAAGTTCCCAACTACCTCATGAACCTTTATTTTCAAAATGATATAATAGTTTTAAAGAACATTTTGTTATCGTACTGGCACATTCCCGCACAATTTTAACGGATTTTATTGGTTTCGTTATAATGGTTCTCTTAAAGCTTTTGATGACGTAGTTTTGTTTTAACCCTTTCAATACGATTTTTTTTAATTCATGAAAATTGAATTTCACATAAGATTTATCCTCAACTAAGCATGATCGCGCAGTACTGAAATTCCAGATACGAATACATTTGTAAGCATTTAATACATTTTGGTATATAACATAACTACTCTGGGACAATGTGTCCCTACAGGATTGAAAGGGTCAATATACATGTTAGAAGAATACATTTGAGTCATAATAATTTATTTAATACAACATTAATAATTATCCAGTCGGTTAAGGAATATCTGAGATAATTAAGTTATGAGCAATACAAAAATGCATTCAACATGAATATATTTACACAATATTAGTTTTAATAATTCTGTTAAATGTTTAAATAACACTTGAAAAATGCAATTTCGAAAATTCGTGTTATATAGGGAAAACTATTTTTGATCTGTAACCTAAATGAAAAGTATATATATTATTAAAATAAAAGCAAATTAAAGGTGAACAAAAAATAAATAATTTTACTGATATTTCTCTTTATAACAAGATTCTTATTAGTCGTAAAATACTATTTTAATTTGAATTTAGGTTTTCTTAAAATCTTTATTGACTTCCGAAATGACTGATCGTTAATTTGGTTGAATTTCAAGGAATTTGAAGGGGTCAATTCCATTTACAATAATTTGAGGGCCTGTAGGAGTAAAAATGTCTGATTTTAAAAATTTTATTAAAAAATTTCAATAATTATTGGGAATGTGTAATTTATGAAGCGTTATTGATAAAGTCATTGAATCCGAAAATTAACGTGCAAAATGCAGTAAATAGTTTTTTTATAAATTATATATATATAGATTGTTGTTGTTGTTAAATTAAATAATTATTAAATTATTAAATTGGATAATTTTAAATTAAAAAAAAGTTTTCTAATGATTTATTAATTTAAATTTAATTTTTTAACGAATAAAATATCTTTATTAAAAATTTGATATAATTAGTATAATTATTAAATTTTTTCAAAAATCTTTAATTTCTATAGTTATTGTATCCTACCTGATGATGACAGGAAAACAGTAGAAATATATTGTAAAATGAATGTTTGATTGGCGCTTGCTTATAATTTAGAAATTAAGTTAGAAATAATTATCATGTCATTTTCTTTTTCATTGAGCTTCCTCTCCTAGAATTACACTTTCAAAATTTGTCAAAAACAACTCAAATTAGTGGAAGGGTAGAGGATAATAAAATTTTATCAAACCTCTTGAATTTACATATTAAAGACATTTAATAATTAAGGATACTTTTCTCATTCAAAAGAATCTAAATGCACCGAGGACGTCCGTTTATTGTATTTATAGCAATAACGTTGAAACTCCCGAATTGCTCGACTACCAGAGTGTGAATTTTCCTGATGACCAACCTAAAATCAAATATGGAATGGGTGATGGAACTGTCAACTTGGTATCTTTGGAAGCATGCTCGAATTGGAACAAATTTCAACCAGAACCAGTTAAAACATTTATCGTTCCAAATGTGTCACATCTAGATATTTTACGAGATGACAGAACAATACGTTACTTGTCCAGCATTATAGAGGATATAAATAAACAATAACTGATACATTAGGACCTTATTGTTATGAACAATAATAATATTATACTTTTGCTGTTTATTTGCTTATTATTATTATTATTATTATTATTATTATTATTATTATTATTATCATTATTATTATTATTATTACACCTAATTCCGAAATTTAATAACTTCTATAATCTAAAAAAAAATCAATAAATATATAATATAGGAACACATAAACTTACCTTTGTGTAGGAATTTATTATTCCGAAATTTAGTAACTTTATTATAGGTTTTGTGAAGGTGAGCAAAAAATAACTCAACACACCAACACAAAACACATAATGAAAAATGCATGCAAAATTCTTATATAGGATTTTGTTCCGAAATAAATAACTGTTAACATATTGTTAACATATTGTTAAAATATAATTATTTTAAAATTATTAAAAAATGGAAGAAAATACTTTTAATTTAGATTCCGACAGCGCTACCTTGAGCTTTAGGGAAAAAGAAGAAAATACAATGTAAGTTTTATTCATTAAATTACAAACTATTAAAATATTTTATAGTATGTGTGAAGGCAGCATTTCAAATATTGAAGGTCCTTCGAGATCTTTTGATTTACAGAAAGAAAAAAGCCATCGAAAATGAGCTGCAGAAAGAAGATTATAAAAATTTAAAAAACTATTTCGTTCATGTACGCCGATTTTTCCCTAAATGTCTTAAAAAAATAAATGTGTTTGGTGATTAATTTTATTTATTTATAAATATAAAAATATCTAACTTACATTTTAGCGAAATAATTCAATATTAATGCATAAAATATCATAAATTTCCTAAAAAAACACCTGAAATTTAATTATTACACGCATGAGGTCCTAGAGAGCCACATGGCTCATCAAAGAGCCGCACTTGCCCACCCCTGGTATATAGTGTAGTGAGACATGTATTATTTAAATATTGCTTATAAAAAGAATCAAACAAGGTAGAATGTAATAAGGAAATATTAAATTTTGATTCTAAATACCGCCATCGAATGACACTATAAATTTTAATTCTGTGTACACCTATTTTGTGACACAGGTAAAAATGAACTAACCATGAAAATACAATTGCAACAAAAAATTTTTTTTTAAAAATTCAGTTGAAAAAATTTCAAAATAAAAAAATCGAATTCAATTTTCAAATTCAATTATCAAAAATTCAATTATCAAAGAGCCGCAGTTTACTCAACGAAGAGCCGCATTTGCCCACCGTTGATATATTATATTATAAATGATGACAAACAGTAATATTTAAGAACTTGAATAATGATCTCATAATTATATAAGATAAAAATTCAAGTCTTAAAATATACTTGAAATTAAAAAAAATTACCTGAAAACCATTTTTGTTGCTAATAAATTATTGAATAAATGAAATTGAGTAACTTCATTTTCACGTAAATGGTGACTCATTCAACTGGTGTGCACACCAACGTGAATTATAGAGGTTACTCAATTTCGGAATTGGGTGTATTATTATTATTATTATTATTAAATGTCATAACCCGTCAAAATGGCTGACATTTTTCATGTTTAAATTTCAACTTTAAATAATTAGTCATTTTATGTCCTAGTAGTTTATAAATAAAAACACAACTCTATATTTCTAAAAAATAAAAAAAAGATCAAAGGTGAAATCAAAATTTATATAGTTATTTAGAATTAATAATTTTTCAGTGAAACTATTTATAGATAGAATTTAATTCTCTACAAAGAAATCTATTTAGTCTGCATATTTTATATGCAAATAATGACGGTGATACATTTATTATATAGAACATCCATTCTAGATTGGAATTAACTTAAAAATAAACATAATATGAATACAGCAGATCAGAAATGTATAAAATTTCACTGTATAAAAAACTATAAAATTTGTCTTTATATACTACTTTCAAACTAGTAATCACAGTAAATATATACAAAAATCAAGCACAAATTCCATTCTACCATATCCATCAAATGCCACTGTAGTTATTTGCATTAATTATGTCATTTCTAAATTTGGTTTGAAATCATATGATTATGTTCGTTAAAACAAAAATTAAAAGTGAAAATTAAAACAAAATATCAAGAATTATTTATAATAATAATAACATTCAGAGAAAAAAATTAAGAAAAATTATTATTAAGGAAAAATACAATTTTGCAGCGACAGAAATTAGCCTTTGACAAAAGGACACTTGAAGGATTATTAGTTCCATAGGAAGATCCCTGCTACTTCATTAGGTGACGTATTTATAAAGTCATGTACAACTATTGTGGACGTTGATTCATGTAATTAGCAAACCTTTTCCTTTCTAATCAAGAAAAGAATCCTTCTGTCCAAGAATACCAGAAATTTGAAGAAAATGGAATAAACTTTATAATGACCTTAACCTCAAGTGTGTCCAACAAGGTAGTCAATCTGTGTTTTAAACCAGTTTTAAATTCCCAAATGAATCTTCGAAGCTTGATGAACATTCAAATCCTGATTCTTCTGAATTTTCATTATTTTTTTCTGATGGTCGCTTTAAATGTGGTTTACTATGGTGGTGCTTAATGTTGTTACGGGGCATTGAAGAACTTTCTTTCTTACTGCTACCAAAAAATAACTTTGCAAAAAATAATTTCGACTTCAGTTTAATTTTTGATATCGAACTTATCCTCTGTTCTTCAATCGGCTTCGAATTTAATCGTAAATTCTTTGAAGTATTTCTTTTGATTACCGACGAGTCACGCTTCACTGACAATGGAATACTAAATGATGACTGTTTTGGTGTTTTACTATTTGCTGCGTTGGACTTTTGCTGGCATTCGAGACATATGCACTTTGTGATGAAAGATTGGTGCTTAGTCGGATAGGATAAGCATCGAGATCTTGGTTCCATGTACAACCTTTGTGGGTTTAGTAGATCTGTACATATTTCGGCTTTTGACTTCTTGTTATTTGTTTTTTCAATAGAGGTTTTAGCATTATCTTTAGCTATCACTGAGTGTAACAATGAAGCAGTTGATTTTCTAGATTTCGTTTTAAGACTTTCAAGTTCGTCTTTTTGGCCTTCTTTACTTTCTGAGGTTTGCAAATAAATTCCAGGTTTTCTAAGTTTTGGTGAAGAAACTATACATTCAAGTTTAGGTTTTGTGTAGTCTACGTGGTCATGAGAGGGTTGGGCGACTGCGGATTTCCTAGGTTTCTGTAAAGGAGTCTCGTGTTCATGTTTGCCTTTTGTGGTGTTTTCTAGTTTCCTTTCAACACTCTTTAAGTAAACAGAAGACCTTTTGGGCTTTGGTAACAGATCTTCAATATTTACGTCTTTTGATTGTTTCCTTGTGGAAGGATTTCGGTTGATTAAGAAAGCTTTGTTAAATGGTTTTTCTTTAACTATGCTTGATTCTTCATTTAGTTCAATTGATTTCCCATTTTTAGGTTTTGGAACAGGACGCAGCATAAATCTTTCTCGGCTGATTTTTGAAAAGTCTTCATCACCAAAATATCGAAATTTCAAAATTGCGTCTTTTGTTGGTTTCCCTTCGTCTTCAATGTTATTGTTGTTCTTTATCAGATAATTAGCAAATCTTGTATTTAAATCGTTGATTTGCTGATCAAGGTTCACTGCGTGTTCAGCAGTGGGGTATTTGAGACATTTTGGTGAGACGTCAACCGTACTCTCTATTTGTTTTAGAGGCTTCTCTTTCAATGTACTTTTCAGGTCAAGTTTGTTCTTTCCTTGGGATTTCATTATAAAAGGTTTTCTCACCTGATTTGGTTATTATATATCGTGGGTTATGTAATATACCAATGTTACGTAACGCAGGTTTTGAGGAAATATTCATTTCTCTAATTTTCTTTAAAGGATATTATGTCACTTATTACATCATCCTTTTGTTTAAATGGGACTCTTCTTGAAATAAACTCATTCTTTTAATTTGTAATCACATCAACATGAAGTCTAACAAAATTATTTTCACAACTAAATTCAGAGAAAGAACGAATTCCCTTCAACAGTATTTGGGACGAAATGGTTTCCTGAACAATGAAAGAGGAATTGAAAACAATAAAATGGTACCCAAATTAAAAAATGTAACAGATTCCAACATTCCAGTTTTGAAAATGAAATGCGCCTCCTCGAGAAATGTTTCACCAGAAAAAATACCAAAATCGAAGAACAAATCCACCTCAGATTTTGAAACCTCTTCAAAAATGATCTTTAAAGTCTCTGAACCAAATAACTTGAGAAAAGAATTAAAACCTAAAGAGAAAGCATTAGAAATAAGAGATAATATCTCGTCTAATCCTATTCCAAAGAACCTATCTTCCATAAGCTTGGTTAAAGAAAAGAAAGCCCAACAGAGCCAAATTAAAAAACCTCCGAATATAACGGTGGTTATTTCACCACCGAATAAGTTATTAAAACAAAATAATCGGATGTTACCAAATGAAATAAATAATTCTAGAAATTATCCTTTGCGATATAATACGGAGAAGGTAGACGAAGTTGGAAATTCAGAATCATTTGATAGTAAGAGGCAATATCAAGCTACAAAATCTCATCCAACTAATCAAAGAGATAGTAGCAACCAAGTACCTATGCCACCAGGACCACCACCTCCTCCACCTCCTCCCTCCTCCGCAACCTCAACAGACTAACTCCTACGTATCACAGGATGTATATTCATCAAAGAACATAAACAAAATTCCAAATAAAAAATACAAATCTCTAAACAATGAGATCCTTTCTAAACGTCAAAGCGTTGGTTCACTTCAGAATAATGACCGTTCTCCAAAAATGAAAGATTTTCACTCAAATGCGATTTCTTCCATAGTAAATGTACCTCTTCCACCCGGACCACCTCCCCAATTACCTTCATCCTCCGATGCATCATCAAAAATATACTCATCAAGGAAGTTAATTCCAGCACAAAATAAAGTACCTACTTCTAATTTATCAGTTAATGAGGAAATTCTTCAGAAAATGAATAGTGGTTTGACAAATCAAATGTTAAAGATACCTCCTCCACCAGGACCTCCTCCACCAGGACCTCCTCCTACTCCGATTGCACCTGTATTGTCGATCTATGGGCAGAATAAATTTCCAATGAATAATCCAAAAATGAACCGTAACATACATAATAATGTCGTACAATTACAAGAAACGAAAGGGGAAAATAAAGATGTCCAACCAGAAAATGCAAGGAATGATAAAACTTGTGAGTCGAATAACAACCCAACTAATCAAAGAGGTAGAAGCAACCAATTACCTATGCCATCAGGACCTCCTCCTCCTTCACCTCCATCGGCTTACTCCAGCCTCTCATCGGATGAATGGGAAAACAATGATTGTCAACCGAAACAAACTAGCAATAGTCAAACGTGTCAATCGAACAATATTAATAATTTATCCAAACCTCCTATTCCTCCTCGACCTGCAGGATTGAAATCTTTAATATCAAAATTCAGTGGGGTTTCATTTTCAAAAACTAATTCAGAAATTCACAAACAGGTTGTCAACGGTACTACTCAGATTTCTCCAGGAAAAGACTTGCAAAATGATATTCCGAATGAATTCAAACCTACTCAGAATACTCAAAAGGACAACAAAAGAACATCTCCACCTTTTCCATCAAAGCCATTCATCAATTTCAACAGTAAAGTAAATCCATCCTCCAAACCTTCATTTATCCCAAATCATGAAGCTACTGAAGAACAGAATCGACGTAATGAAAATAAAACAAACGACATAACACCTCCTCACCTACCTCCTAAACCAAACTATGCTTATCAAAAATCAACAATAACAAAAAATGATTCAGTCACTACTCGGGTGTCCACCAGTCAAATAATTACAAATGGCAGTAGAGAACACGTTGCAAACAAGGATTTCCAAGACCCTTCAATGCGTCCGATCTCATCGAATCCTACGACAATTTATAGTAAGATAAATGAAAGAATGTTCAATAAAGAAAACTTGGAAGAAGAGTCATTGTTTAAGGATTTATCAAAAACGAATACAGAACGAACTTTGATTTCTTCAACGAAAACATCTTCGAGAATTATCAAAACGACTCTTACCAAGAGAACTTGTTCTCTTTTGAAATCAACAAGAACTGAAAACGGATATCAAATTGAGTAAAAGAAATCATACTCAACATATTTTGGGAATAAATTCTTCCTTCAAGGGTACCGAAGAATTGTGGGAATCAAGGCTATATCAAGATTGTTCAAGGCTTCGCTTGGCCAGTAATTTTATATTACAAAATGTATCCGTAAAATATTGTTGCTGATTTTTATTAATGAATATGTGATACTTTTGTTTTAATGCTACCTCTGATTGGTATTGTGAGTGACCTTTATCATTAGATCTGTTTTCGGTAATTGTCCGATAGTTGCTGACTTGTTGTATCTTTTATAATGACCAAATCTATCAATGTTGCCTCTTCCTTCACCAAATCTTATCTGTTACTTGTTGTTTTACTATTGTTTACTTAGTTGTTTACTTGCCAAATTTCTATAATTTCAGTCCTCTTACATAATATCAGCACTTTTTGTAATAATTGACTCCCATATAATGTTTCCATTATGTTTCTATTGCCTTTATCATTATACAAATAGATTCCTTCCAACAATTTTGTTCTCAAGTTGTCGAAGAAAAGTTATATGGAATTTATGGAACTCAAACATTCAAGAAAGGAAGTAATTGGAATTCCAACATAGATCGTTCCAACCCGAAGAGGTTAAAGAATTTCAGAAAGTTAAATCCATTCATTCACAAATAATACAGGGCCGTCTCCCTCGCTTCTATCCAAAGTGACAAAAGCCCCAAATAAATAATCTAAATGACAGGACACCGAAATGACAAATTGACATCATAATAAATAACATCAATCAAAATTACAATGGCAGTTAAATAAAACAAAAATAAAAATTTATTATTGGTGTTATCTCAAAAACTACACGATCAGTTTATTTATATTTGGTTTCAAGTTATTACCATGTTAAAAATTAAAATTTCACATAGTGTAAAAACTTTACACCTGTTTGCGAGATCAATATATTATATATTGGTATTGTGTTCAATACAAATATTGGTCAATATATTATATTGGTATTGTTTTCAATACAAATATTGGTCAATATATTATATTGGTATTGTTTTCAATAGTCTACGAAAATTGGTCAATAAAATCTTATTATTATCAATATAATTAAAAATAAAATTATCTTATTAATTATTTTATATTATTAATTAATATTATATTATTATTATTTTATTATTTATTACTAATTTATTTTAATAACATTAATTACTATTTAAAACAATCAATGATTGGCAAGGACTATCTTATAGTCGAAAATATTTTTATTAAATACATTATTTGCAGCAAAAGGCTTAAATTATCATTTTATTAATCACTATTGTATTAATATTATTTATTAATATTACTATTTATTATATTATTATTAATATTTATTATTTTATTTTAATAACATTAATTAATATTATGTTATTAATTAATGTTATATTATATTAATATTTTATTTATTATATAATTATTTATCAAAATTTATAATATTTTTATTAACATTTATTATTATTGAAATTATTTTATTTATAATATTGATATTATCTTATTAGTTATTACAATTTATTATTTCATTTTAATAACATTAATTAATATTGATATTATCTTATTAATTATTACAATTTATTAATATTACTATTTTATTATTTTATTTTAATAACATTAATTAATATTTTATTTATTATATAATTATTTATCAAAATTTATAATATTTTTATTAACATTTATTATTATTGAAATTATTTTATTTATTATTTCAATTTATTAAAATTATTTTATTACATTAAATTATATTATTCATTAATATTACTGTTTTTATTATTTATTAATATTACTATTTATTATATTATTATTGATATTATTTTATTAATTATTACAATTTATTATTATTTTATAATTTTATTTATTGATATTATTTAATAAAATTATTTTATTTTAATAACACTAATTAATATTATATTAATTATTATTATTTATTATAATAATAAAATCAATAATAGAGAAATAATTATTGACTGAATTGATAACAAGAAATCAATTTATTAAAAACATCGATGCGAATATTTACAGTTCACAAATACAAAATAAAAATAAATAATAATAATAATAATAATAGCAAAGGTGAGAATGCTACCACAAAATAATAATAATAATCTATTTCTTGGCATGTTTTCCTGCACTGGGATAATTATTATCGATATCTCCCCGGGGGAAGGAATAACAATTCTGAAAGCTAAAATAATTATTTATTGATTAATAAATATATTTCAATCAATCAAATAATCAATCAACCCCAATCCGTGACTCTGTTCAATCGCTTCTAATTTTGATTTGATATTGGGATCTAATTGATCCGCATAATTGCGCAACGATTGCAGAACTTCCAGCATATCCACAGGAAACTGAAATTATATTTTCCACGACTTTTAATTCCGAGAGCAAAATAATTTTGATAAATAATTCAAAATTAAATCAATGAGCACAATAAAATCAATAATTCAATTGCATTGATATCAATAATTATATAAAATCAATAAAATATCCAATGGCAATTAATGAATATTTATTACAAATCAATATTAAATAATTTGATCGATTACAATAATTTTGCATCAATATTATTTAATATTTCTCATATTAACAAATAATATACAAATAATATACATATTAATATACAAAGCAAATACATAATCAGTTTCTTATGGAAATTAACGATCTATAAAAAAGAAAGGCCAGTGAAGAACCGAAAAGAGCAAATGTCAAACGAAACAAGAAAGTCTATTATTGAATTATGAGACGATTTGCGAACGTATAAACGATTTGGAAGATACGAATCCATTAAATGAAGGGTTTTATGTGTTTGGAATGTTATAGGGGAATATGGAGACAATATTTTATCCCGCGTCATATCGATGGATTCTGTAACTGTAACTGATTGTTTTGAGTTTTATTGTGACATTAGGATGTTTCGTCGCGAGGATTTTTGTTTGTGTCGAGTATGTAAACATCATGTTATTTATATGGTGTAAAACTACTTTTGTTTTTAGTTTTAGCGTACTATTTTAATTGTTAATGTAGCGTTTAAAAAACCAATTTTAAAAAATGCGCAAAAAATTTATTATTATATATAAACAAAAAATTCATAAATAAATAAAAATATATTGGAAAATAAAATTTAAAAGATGAAAATTTTAATTATAAAAAATTTTTATTTTAAAATTAAAAAAATAATAAAAAATATTGATTTTTTATTTTTATTTTTGATTGCAAAATGAGATTTTTTAAAAAAATTTATTTTTAAATATTAACAAAAAATTGGTAAATAAATCAAAATTTTAAAAATCCGCATAAATTTATAAAATATTAAAACAAAAAAAATAACAAAAAATTCATAAATAAATAAAAATATTTTGTAAAATAAAAAAAATTTAATTTTTAAAATTAAAACAAAATAAATAAAAAATATTGATTTTTTATTTTTGATTGCAAAATGAGATTTTTTAAAAAAATTTTAAGTGATATCTTGTAGAGAAAAGTTTATAGGGTGATTAGCGTAAATTTATTATTAAATAAATAAACAAAAAAATTGGTAAATAAATCAATATTTTAAAAAAAATTTAAAAATGCGCATAAATTTATAAAAAATTAAAACAAAATAAATAACAAAAAATTCATAAATAAAACAAAAAAATAATTTGGAAAATAAAATTTAAAGTATGACAATTTAAATTTAAATTTAAAAAAATTTAAATTAAAACAAAATAAATTACAAAAAAATTCATAAATAAATCATAGAACAAAATAAGATTTAAAAAAATATTTTGAAAAAACAAAATTTTTAAAATAAAATCAAATTTATTATTAAATATATAAACAAAAAATTGGTAAATAAATCAAAATTTAAAAAATTAAATTATTTTTTTTTAAAAAAAAAGCACCAAAATTTAAAAAATGAAATAAAAATCCAGTAAAAACTCACCAGTGCATAAAAAAAATGTCGGTTATTAATTTCGACTAAATTATTTGTCAAATTTAACTGGGGTTGACGTAATATTTCCTGTTTTGCGTGCCGTTTCCTCAACGACATCGATTTACTATCTCTGGCTGGACTGGCGCAAACCTTGAAGTAAATTGAAGTTTCACTGAAAATTGCATATTTGCTACAAGGAGAGAGTGAAAGAAAAAAAACAAATTCAAATCCACGACGAGGAAAAAAAATTTTTACTTGGTATCAATGCGTTGTTCAATTGCAAAATTCAATTTCGGATAATGTTTCCTGAATGCCGGTTGACAAGTGTTGTAGCATTTTATTATCAAGTCCAGTATGACATTTGGCCTTGTGTATTTCACTAATGCCGACACTTGCTCTTCATTTCTTACAAGCTCAATCGCTTCATATTTTGCCTCACTGTCGTGTATTTCAAAAATACTTTTCGACGCATTTACCAGTTGATCAACACCGACTTTTGTCCTTGCTTTCACATGAGTCGAACAACTGAATAAATTCACAAGTCAAAATATGTCGAAAATTCCTTTCATTTTATTTTCCTTTTATTTTCCAACCAATTATAATTCAATAATAATATTATTATTCAAATATCAATTATTATATCAATATCAATTTAATTATTTATCTATTTTCAATAAGTTGATGAATATAGAAAAATGTAGGTAAAAATTAAGGAAAATGGTTGAAGCAATTTATGATGTAATTTGAAACCATGATAAAATACGGAAAGGGGATCAGCCTGAATTAAGTTAGGAATCGGTCTAGGCTGAGGGAGCGAATTATGGAGTGGCAAATTATTTGAGCGAGATATACAATTGAGAACTGTGGCCAAATGTCTGGACTTCAATAGAAGATTAAAAGCTTAAGATCAAAAGATTAATGATGAAAAGAAAGCGCTCAAGAAAGAGTAAAAGCCTAAAAATCAGAAAATATAAATGAAAATTTATTAAATCAAGTGCAAAAATAAAGGATTGATTAAAGTCGATTTCTTGCTTTTACATGAGTTGAACTGAAAACATTCACAAATCAAAATTCCATTTATTCTCCTACGACAGCTTCATATTACCGTCAAAATTATAATTCAATAATAATATCATTCGAATATCAATTTATTATATCAATATCAATTTAATTATTTATCTATTTTCAATAAGTTAATAATATCGAAAAATGTAGGTAAAGCGAGGAATATAATTGAGAAACAGTATATTATGTAACACATTATTAGATCACCCAGAATTAAGGATAGAATTGGCTTAAGCGGACATACGGAATTATGAGCGGAAGGTTAGTTGTGAGTGGCCTTAGAACAATGGTGCTCATAGTGGGCCGCGAAATTTTGTATAACTACATTTGTTAAAAATTTTACTTGAAAAAAGTTTTTTGATTTTTTCAATACATTTTAAAAGGCGGAATCGAATAATTTTTAAAATAATTTTTTTTCGCAGTCCTAAATAGTTTGCGCATTATTGCTTTTGAGTACGAGGAAACCTTATAGCTACCGTTATTTATATAGTTTCAACTGATTTGAGTCGGATACTGAATGCTGAAATTTGAAGTCAAATCTATATCTTTAAAAATATGGCCAAATTTCTGGACATAAAAAGATGGTAGAGAAAATCAAAGATTAATTTGAAGAGATCAATGGTGAAAAAAATTCAAAATATCAGAAAATATAATAAAGATGAAAATGAAATAAATTGTAAAGATTGATTTTTTGCAAAATTACAAAATCTATTTCTCTTAACCATCAAATTTACACATACCTATCAAATCTTCCCTTCACATATCAAATCTCCCCTTACCTATCAAATCTCCCCTTACCTATCAAATCTCCCCTTACCTATCGAATCTCCTCTTACCTATCAAATCTCCCCTTACCCATCAAATCTCCCCTTACCCATCAAATCTCCCCTTACCCATCAAATCTCCCCTTACCCATCAAATCTCCCCTTACCTATCAAATCTCCCCTTACCTATCAAATCTCCCCTTACCTATCAAATCTCCCCTTACCTATCAAATCTCCCCTTACCTATCAAATCTCCCCTTAACTATCGAATCTCCCCTTACCCATCAAATCACCCCTCACCCATCAAATCACCCCTTACCCATCAAATCTCCCCTTACCCATCAAATCTCCCATTACCCATCAAATCTCCCATTACCCATCAAATCTCCCATTACCCATCAAATCTCCCATTACCCATCAAATCACCCCTTACCTATCAAATCTCCCCTTTTCCATCAAATCTCCCCTTACCCATCAAACACCCCTAAGAATAAAATAATTCCTAAACACTCCCAACACTCACCATATAATTGAATGATGCTTGAACGCGAGATCCGTTGAGCTGGGATAAATACGAATATAGAAATTGGAATTACTCAATTTAAGATAGGATAAATCTATTTGAAATCTTGAATCCCTTGCGACATAAATTAATTTGGAACCGTTGTAATCTGTGACCTGTGAGAAATTACCATTGTAAGGAAGTAAATCAAATTAAATATCAAATTAATCAAGTAAACGCGAATATATATTGCGATTATTAGCATTTATTATCCACATGCGAAACAAACAGATTAATTTGACATTTGAATGAATAAATAAATGTTACATCTTGTATATTTATTAAATACCTATCATGGTGATGCAGGACTTTACTTAGTGCTTGATATCGTCAATATTTGATGGAGAAGGCAATATCGTGGAAGGTATTTTAATGTATGGACTAGAAGAACCGAAGAATCGAAGCATGATGATAAAGTGCCTTGTGATGTAAATCCAGAAAATATTTTCAAAAAAACGGAGAAGCTTTTCATTTTTAACGAAAGAGTCTGAAGAAGCCCCAATATTTTGAGAGAATGGTGAAGAAACTCATGAAACATTAAGTTGCAGTCGTTCTAACAGAAAGATGATGATATCAGGAATAATTGATCACTGTAGCAGATTATGAGGAGGAGAGAATGGATTTGTAAAGGACGCTAGAAAATAGAAAACTATTGAAAGAAATGTTTGGTTTAAAGATTACAGAACGAAGAGGCAATGTAAAATGTGATGCTGATCGAAGAAAAGAGTAGTTAAAGAAGTTGAAGATAAAAAAGAAATGTAGAATAGAAAGATGAGAATTCAAGAAATATAGAATGGCTTAAGGCTTTTCAGGAAGGCTCAATAATGGAATTATTAATCAATTTTATATTCAGTTATCACGAATTGTAATTTAGTTATAATCTAATTGTCAATTATCAATCCACAACAGCTCTGAAGCCCTGGTTCTGGTACCGTTTTGTAATTAACCATTTCCAGGGCTCGACAGGTTGTTAAATCAAATTTTAAATTCTTCAATATAATGTTATTTAATTAATTAATATATTCGCATTGATTTATAAATATTGGATATTCAATAATATATTAATTATCTTTTTGCCAATATTACAAAATTAAAAAAGAATAAAAATTAAAAAAAAAATTTAAATAATAAAAAAAAATAATAGAAAAAAATACATAATTAAAATTTAATTTTTTTTATTAATTTGAACAGTTAAAAAACATAAAAATTCAAATAAAAAAATTTTAAAAATTAAATTATTAAAATAAATTTTTAAAAAATTAAATTTAAAAAATTTTAACAATTAAAATAGAAAAATTTTTATATTAAAAAATTCAAATAAAAAAATAATTTTTAACAAAAATTAAATTTAAAAAATGTTAACAATTAAAATAGAAAAATTTTTTACATTAAAAAATTTTAAAAAAAATCAAATATAAAAATTTTAAATATATAATAAAAATTAACATTATTAAAAAATAATAATAAAAAATAAAATATATTCTTATAAGCTATATTAATATAAGCTATTTACTATTATTCATATAAATCTTGTTTAATTAATTATTAAATATTTTCAAAGGTAATTTATAAAAACAATATCATCCCTGCAATAATAATGTTAATTATATAGTTATTAATTAACATACTTTGTAACTATCATTAATGTTCTTGTTACAACATTGCCTAGATATCTGCAGCTGAATATCGTTTTCTGAATAATTGTGAACTTTATCTCTAAATATTGCTGGTTCCGGTGGAGTATTAGCAGCTAAACCCTAGAAAAGTCAATAAAAATTCTATTACTAAATAAAATCAATACTTGAGCAATTTCATTCATTGTTCCCTGGCTAAAAATTCCATTTGTAAAACTTTCTTCCTTTATATTCATTGAATATCTATTAAAATAAAAAATTAATTATAGAAATGATTAATTTTACTTGAATATTTTAAAATAATTGTTATAATTTAAAATTTGTAATGTTATGAATATTAAAACAAGGTTATTATAATTTAATTTTGTAAATTATATAAAAGTTATTGTGTTTTTAAAATCAATATAATCAATAGTCGTTTATTTCTAAACATTTAATTTATCAACTATAATTAACTATTTTATTCAACTATTTAGCAAAAGTTAAACGCTTTGAATTTCTATTTATCTTACTGTATAGGTAATTACTGTATAGGTATTTGAAATCCTCAGTTTCAAGAATATAATAATAATATTAGGGAAATTAAAAATTGTTGAAAATATTGTGATTACTTGAAAAAGAGAAAAAAGATACAAAATACAAAGATTGTGTTGTAATTAGGGTTGCCAACTCCCACAACCTCGAACCCGAGAGATTATAAAATTACAGTATAACGCTTAAGAAATAATATAACAGGTGTTTTTTCACTTTTTTGATTTACACATGTCTCAGAGTCCGAGTCACATTCACTTGACTAATATTCATTTGACTAATTTCGGTACTTCTCCGTTTGCTGTTCTTCATGATGGCGATATACTTTTTTTTATAAACTATGATTGTATATTTATTATCTTTATTATTTCGATTAGTTTTTAAACATTACAATTTTAAAAGTAAAAAAAACCTGACAGTGACAGACTAATAACGTGGGTAAGAAGAAAAACATAAAATTGCTCGCCGCGAACAAACAACTTAAACTTCCGGTGACTGTGAGCAAAAATAAATCTTGATTATCTTTATTTTAGAGAAATCAAATAAAAGTTAAAACTTCAAAAACTGCAATTTTTTCTTGAAAAACTGTAAAATATTGTAAAAACGGAACGTCGGGAGATTTAGATCACCCGGTTCATAGTTAACCGGGAAATGGGAGACGAAAGCCTATTCCGGAAACTCCCGGTAACAACGGGAGAGTTGGCAAGCCTAGTTGTAATACAACGAATTTGAGATTTATTTTTGACGCAGTTTACACAACAATTACTAAATCAAGTCAGTTATTAAAAAGATTTCGTTGAATAATTTATTAATTTAAAAATTTTAAAAAACATACATTGTTTAGGATATTATTTTCTAAATTATAATCAACAGTAATAATCAAAAACAAATTTATTTCCAGAGGTTTTTTTTATCGAAACCCCATTTTCGGTCGATATCTTGGGAGGTCATCCAACCTCACTGTTCCTAATGAAAGCTCTGAATATAATAACCATCTGAAACATTTATACAATAAAATTAGAATTGAATGAAATTTTGATATTGAATCTAAAAAAGAATTGGATTAAGTGAGCAATTAATTCCAATTTCTGTGACAACTACAGGTCAACTGTTGGTAGTTTGTTTACTTTGCTAATCACCTAAAAAATCTGAACTGTATCATAGACAAAGAAAAAATGACAGCTTTCACAAGTGGCTAGGATAAAATCTACAATATGAGTAATACCAGAGACAAAGGTTATCATCCGAAGGAACAGCAAAGTCCTCAAATATTTAAACCAGTATCATGAATAAATATGTATTCTGGTAATAAAACATACAAACACATTATACACCCGTTTGCAGTGAACAAACGCATCGATAATGTAAAAATAAAATCAATACGTGTATATTATATAAACATACAAACTTACCTGTGTGTTGATTTTTAGCATTGCAATGAATAAACGCATTTAATATAGAAAATGGGAAAGAGGTAGAAAAAATAAACTGACACACAAAAGCACAACACATAATAAAAAATGCATGCAAATTTTCGATATATGTAGAATCGTTGTAATGAATAAACGTACTATAATAAATCATTTACAGACATTTTTAAAAAATTTTAGAAAAAAATGACCGATAAAATTTTGACGAAAATTCCGAAAACTCAACTTTGAGTTGTATAGATAATAAAGACATTATTTCGTAAGATTTATCTTCATTTTTTAATAAATTTAATATTAGTTTTTTAAATAGAACATGACAAATTCGACTAATTACTTTATTTATTTATAGTTAAAAATATATTTGACTTACATTATATCGAAATAATTCCAAATAACTTTATAAAATTTCATAAAAATCCTAAAAACCTTGAAATTTAATTATAATTTATAATAAAATTGTTGATAAAAAGTTTTATGCCATGTGGGTCATGATAATTTCAATGACTAAGAACAACTAGATTGTTGTGATGTTTTGTCATACTCTTTGATTAATGCCTAATTATTATTGTATTTTAGTAGAAATGGCATGAATTTTAATTTATTTCTTATCGCCAGTTATCATCCAATTCCAGCAATTTCCCAGGGCCTCAAAGAAGGAAAAGTAAACCAAAAGTAGGAAATAACCCGGAAATTGCCATTGCTGACAATCTGCTTAAGGAATATATTCCAATTCAAAGAGCATTTAGTGTTGATCAGTGATATAAATAATAGAAATGTTCCTGGCCCATTTCACTTCCTTGTTCCCCTGAGACTGACAATGATGTGTTTTTATAAACATTTCTCCCATCTTATTACCATCTACCTAATGGATCGGCCTCATTCCTTGCAATTTATTAATTATTGATTTATTTTGAATTTATTCATAATTCACTTTCCTCAAATTCAAAATGCATAAATGTTAATTGAGTAATGCAATTAAAACGGTTCATAATCAGATACCCAGATGTAGTTTGATCTAAAGAAGTCCGAGTAAGGACAGTAGGTGAGACTTGAAACTTCGTTTCCTGATAGAATCTCTCTCTTTCGAAGATGAATTGAGGCCTGAGATTTTCCATTTAAAGTTACAGGACTACACATAACCAGAGCGGACGAAGGAGAAGGATGGATAAATAGGTCTGAGAAGAAAATTTCAACTGACAAGAAAACTAATGGACGAGATCGTGGGAAACGGAGTTTCGAGGAGCGAATGCTGATCGAAAACAGAAATACTAGTAAACATTGATAGATTGACTAAATAATTTGATAATATTCACAATAAAAGTTTTGACAAATGATATAGCTGAATTGATTTTAGATTTCGGAGTTTTTATTATTGATCATCAATTTTATTTTTTCGTTTTCGGTGTTTATGATCTAGAAATAGGTTTAAATGAGGAAACGCTAACCAAACAGAAAACAGTATGACAAGAGTAGTTCAAATTAGGGATGAGTTCCAGTAATGATATTACATTAGAGGCCAAAGACCAAATGTGAAACAGTTCAGAGTATATTGTGTAATTCAATACAATGTGTTAGTTATTGCACAATATACATTTGTTGTGTTATTGAGTTGGTGATAAATTTAAATGTTACTCTGACTCCAAACGTGTCTTTATACGATCCACAAATAACACTTGACGACAGAAATCTTTATTGATAATCACAAATAACTTTCACTTTACACTGGCAATAAATTCAACACTCTACTTGGTGACTATACAATGCTTATTACAACACTCGGTGAGGAATAGAACTTGCATATAACACCGGATTAAAAGATCACAAATTACTGATTGGTTTATCAACTGGGACTTTGAGCTGGTTGTTTCCTTTGACCATCTTCACAAATTTATTCAAATACTCAAATAACTTCTTTTCGTTTTATTTTAACTAATTCTTTTATTCAAATCTTCTCCAACAATTATTCTTCACAATTACTTTCTTTAAAATTATTCTTCACAAATTGTTTTCCAATAACGTTTGTTCGTCTCTGTCCAATTTTCTCTTTATTCTCGTCTCACTTTTATCTCAATTTGTCTCTCACGTTTCGTCAGAATTTGCATCACTCTGTGTCTCTAATTTTTGTCTCTCTTTGTCTCTCTTTGTTTCTCTTTATATAGTTTGCTTTTATTGTGGCACTCAAGATAATCAGGTGTTTTCCACTTTCTTTCTTCTGCTTTCCCCGACTGTTCCATTTTTATCTCTGACGGCTGTCAAGCTATTTTCCCTTTTCCCCTTTTTTGTTCAACCGCCTTCTTCCAGCAATTCTTTTATCACTGACAAGCTGTCGAGATAAGAATATTGTTGTTTTCCTTTTTTCCCGATTTAAAAATTCCTTTTCTTTTTTGTACTAATTAATTAGTACTGACCTTGGTTTTCCTTTTCTTGTTTAATTTCTTTTGTTTCCTTCCCCTTCCTCATTTCTCATTTCTTTTTGCTTCCGCTTTCTTTTCTGAATTCACGTAGATCGTTCCGTTTGTCATGGCGATCTTCCCCCAAGGTAATTTATTTATTTATTTATATTTTGTCATTTAGGTATCCTCAACACATTACAATTTAAGAGTGATCACTTTGTATTTCAAGAATGCCAGCAGCAGTTCCAGTGCTGAAGAATCCCTACAAGCTCCGACCCGGAAAGTTCAAGCAGAAATGCATGCGACAAATCAAAACAGTTCGAAGAGAGAACCGGGAAAAATAACGAAACATTGATATTTATATATTGCTGTTTAAATATTGCTGATGGTTGCAGTGGAGTAGTGTGGACGGGGTGGTGGGGCGGTGGGGGCGGCTACCTGGGTGCAAAATAGTGAACAACAAAAAAACGTTCAATAGCCGGACATTTGTCATACTCATATGATCAAAAGCAACATTATAAACGAAGCTACAGTATAACAGGGTTACCAACAGCAAGTTCCGCTTCAGCAATAGTAACATGCGAGTCTCACGAGTCTGATTCAGTTTCTTGGAACATTGATGTTGCTTCAGAAACAGTTGCAACTTTGCTTGCGATCGCTTTAACTTCCGCTCATACAAATATTCAGCCAGAGACTGAAGAGAGTTTAGTTTTCAGTAATATTGGTTTCTGGCCTAAAACTGTTGGCGAAATTTTGAAGACTGAATTTGTAAAGAAAGGCGCCGTGGAACTGCAGAATATGGAAGTATTGTTTCCAAAAGATAGCGAAGGTAGGTCATTTTCAAATGAATGGATTTACATAAAGTTGAAGAATGGTGCGATTATTTTAAGGACATGTCTAGGGGTTTCTCCTATAAAATGCGTAACATATTGCTTTCCTTGCAGTCTTTTCATGCATGGCAAAGGGAAAAGTTCTTTTGGAAAGCCAACTGGATTTAATGCATGGAGAAAGCTAAATCTCAGACTATTAGAACATGAGCGCAGTTCATATCACCTCAATGCATTTACTATATGGAAAGAATTTGAAATGAGGCTAAATAAACATGAAACTATTGATGCTGCTGCACATCATGCACAATAGAGGTAATTTGAGAAATAGAAGGCAATTTTAACCAGAATACTTGATTGCATCATGTATCTAGCCAGACAAACGTTACTTTTAAATGGTCGCTTGGAAGACCTAAACAAAAATGGCAACTGTGGAAATTTCCTAGAAACATTCAAACTAATTGCCAAATATGACTCAGTTACCAATGAACATGTTCACAACGTTAGTGAGAAAGGTGGATACATTGTGTTGTATCTCTCTCCACAGATCTAAAATGAGTTCATCAACCTACTTACCAAACTTACGACATTTTGATAGAGAGAAAATTGGAAGGCGTAAAAAGAGTTCTAGCGAGCTTAGTTGTGATACCGGGTTGACCTTAGTACAAGCGATTCCCAGAGAACAAATAGAAGCAAATGACCAACTTTAGGTTGAAATTACAAAACGCACACCACAGATGAATACATTTTAACAACGATTTGTGTTCCCGCAAATCCAAATATAGTTGGATACTGACAAAGAAGTATGCAGAGTTAAGTACACAGAGTTAAATGCCGCAACTATGAACGCTGAATTTAAACGCCTTCGGCGCCATATTATCTTATATAAGGAAAGCAACGCAGATGTACAGATTGTTCACTGGACAGCTTAAGAAAAAAATATTTCACAGACCGATTATGAACCAGGAAAGATTGAATGACCTAGCAATACTTTCAACAGAGAGATTTCACTGTAGATTTCAATATTGTTATAGAGAAATGTGCACATATTAAAGCCAAGCGATTTTAAATAAATTTAAATGCTTAAAGCTTTTACTTTAATATCTGACTGTAAAAATTTAATAAATAACTTAGTAAATTCTGTATTGGAGGAGTGACTAGTAACTAGTTCAGTGGTGGCCAACCCAAATCAATCGAAAAGCCAAATTTTCGGAAAAATACTATCACGGGCCACAATAAATTCATTTAAATAAATATAACTCGTTTTTACGATTCAAGTAAACTTAGAATCAATTTTTTAAATTAAAAACATGCTTAATTCGAATATGAATTCTAAAAAAAACAATTATTGATTTGATGTTTAAAATTGTGTCCAGGCCACATCAAAACGCTTCGCGGGCGACCGGTTGGCCATGGCTGAACTAGTTGTAACTGGCGATGAAGGAACTGCTATATATACACAAGTTACGGACGAATCATGCTTGCATTGACCGGGCGCTGGTATGGTTGCATTAATGTACTAATAAAATATTTCATTCTCACAATGTGTTTGACTTTAATCTTATTAAGTTTGTAGAAATAGTTAATTAAATTTGAAATACTGTTTCCCTAAGTGTCAGTCATATTAAATTTAGAAATTTAAAAATATAGATTGATTAAATTGTGATACTATTATCATCTTGGGACCAAAGCAAGTTAACTTCTTAGGAAAAGATTTAAACATTACAACGAATTTGATTAAACAATAAACTAAATGCAAATTTTTGTAAAATAACTAGCGACATAATACAAACAACTATAATCTGATTTTGTCAATATGATTGCAGATGATTCGACAGAAAATACCAATCTTATATATTCAATGTTGTATTAGACCAGTGATTCTCAACCACTGTGCCAAAGCACTCTTATGTGCCGCAAAATCTTAATAGCGTGCCGTAAAATTTTAGATATATAATATATCGAAACTCTTGCAAATTCAAATTTTGTTCTATAAATCGACGAAACAACAGACATTACAGGAAAAACTCGAGTAATTGCATTCGTTAGATTTATTCACGAAGATGATATAATATCAAAAAATATCAAGCTCAAATTTCGCATTAAAAGTATTCTTATTATTTATTAACTTGTAATTAATTCTTAAAAAAACATTTCGCTATTTTTTAAGTACATATTATTTTAGTTCGCACATTTAAAATTTTTATCATAAGCAGTGTGTTATAGGTAAAAAAAAACAATTTTTAAAGTTATCTTTTTCTTTGTGTGGCCCAAAATTTTGAAATCGTTAAAAGTGTGCCGTAACAAAAAAAAGATTGAGAATCACTGTATTAGACTCATCGAAATTTGTTTAAGTGAAGGTTCTTAGAAGTTTGAGGTAAATGGGGACGACTAGGAAATTGATAAAACGATTTAGGGTCAAAATGAAACGACATACAACACCTTATACAGTAGCCAATGAACCCAGCAGCTCATCCGATTATCAGCTGTTATTATTGTAGAGCTCACATTTTCCCGACAGCCACCCAATAAATCGCAGTACTAATGTCACTCGCGACGGGCATTTAGTGGACGATTAAAACAATTATGAGCGGTTGTAGAGGGAATGCCAAAATAATGAAAGTGTTGATCGGATAAGAGTTTAGTCCCACACGTAACCCACCACATTAATACAATTTCACATTTTATTGATTTTTTTGAATTTCTATTCTTTCTTCAATTTTGGTGGCACTTTACTAATTTCCTCCTTAATTTACCCTAAGTTCTTGTCTATAAGCCGGACTCGTGCATAAACCGGTTTCTCTAAATCACATATATTAAAAAAATTTTTTTTATCTTAGATAAGCCGGACTCATGGATAAGCCGTAAAGTTTTTAAGTAATTCCGCGCATATTTATTGGACCTCAACGTGCGTAATGGCATCCCGTTGATCTTTTACAGCAAGATAGTCTACAAAACCGCATAATAGGAAATGGCCCTCATATGGTAGCAGACTGGTTTATATGCGACATTGCATAAATATATAAAAAAAATTCACCCATTATTTATCCAATATTTTAATAAAATATCCAATAAATTATTAAAATATCTAATAAATTATTAACCTTTTTATGAATGTCGGATTGATTTTTTTTTAGATAAGCCGCGGCTTATAGACAAGAACTTAGGGTAATTCCAATTTCATTTTGTTAATTTTTTAAATTTTACTTATTTTGATTTTAATTCAACCTGATGTGATCTCATACATAATTCAATATCACTATGTTTTGGCTTAAAAATTATTCATTTCTTTAATTAATATTTTTAAATTATAATGTATTATCCTAAAAATTTCTTTTGTTTAGTCCTCAACGAAGTTTAATTTAACATTTCAAGACGCCTTAAAATAATTTAATTTGTTATTAATACTAAAATTTTAGATAAAATTAAATTAAACTAAAATTTAATTTATTTCGTCATATATTTGTTTAACTAATCCATTTTGTAAATAGAATTTAAAAATCTTCAGTTAGTATATAAATAAATCTACATTACTTATGGCTGCAGTAGTATTTTTAAATTTTCTAATATATTTTTATTTTCATATGTGTTTCAGTCAAGTTTTTACACAAATGTTATTAATGAAGTTATCGATAGCCTTAAAACTCAATTTAATGAAGAGGGTATCGATCCTGCAGTATTAAATGATTTGAAAGAAGTTTGAATAAAAATTGATTATCATTTTTTCAAAATAAGATTTAAGATTTGGGAAAAAAAAATAAAAGACAGTGGTGCACTGGAACCAATAAAGCATCCTGTTCAATCAGCTGCTCATTTTTCAAGCATGATGCAACCGAACGATATTACAAGAAACAATTCCGTTCGATTGCAAACTCTGAGTAATCCATCATCACGATTAATAAAGCCATCTGGACAGGGATCTGTAATGCCTGATCAAAATTACAATGCGCCTAGAATGACTGTCCCAGTTTTAGTTCAACAAGGAAATAATACTTATCGACCAGGTTTGAATTGTTTATTAAACCAAAATTATCAACAATATTTAAAACATTTATAAAATACTGATTTGTTCGTGTAGCTAATTCATTCATGAACAATTTCTCACAGAATAGTAATCATTTAAACGATTTGTATCCGTCATCCAATCCATATCGGATGCATCCGTTTCAAAATTGTGATTATTTATTTGGGCAATGGCTTAAAAATGACCG
This sequence comes from Schmidtea polychroa, assembly GCA_959609185.1. NCBI lineage: Eukaryota > Metazoa > Platyhelminthes > Tricladida > Dugesiidae > Schmidtea > Schmidtea polychroa. The sequence continues at coordinate 28,236 of CAUHTR010003192.1, forward strand.
ATTGAGGAATGTTGATAAGTCCAAGCCACCAATTAATTACCGAAATGAAACAGGTTTATTTGGTGGATGATTGTGGGTTTTGGTGGTGTCGGTGTATTTTTTCGAATTTTTTCGCTATAAAATTATATTCAAAGTTTAATTAATTTTATTAACTCATTAAAAATATCAATTATTAAATTCAAATATGCTAACATACACACAAATTTATAATTGACCAATAATAATTGAGAAAGGTGTGTATGTTAACATTTCAATCAATAATGTAAGATGGACGACTTCGTCTGCATATTTCTATATTTTAAGTAAGTTTTATAATTTATTTGGATTATTATTTATATTGTAAGATATTTTTGATAAAAATTTAGACTTAATTTAATATTTGATAGTTAAATATTTGAATTTTGAATATGGTTAAATTTATTATTACTACAACTAGTTCGATTAACTACATCATAGTTTTGCTGCTAAATTTTTGTTAAATGTTGCTCTTAAGTGCCGTTATTGCATTTTTGTTTTTTGGGACGCCATTTTAATATTTTATTTAATTAATTTTGCTCGTTAGATTATTTTTGATTAAATATTTTAACCAATTCAGTAAATATTGTTATAAAAGTTAATAATATAATAAAATTTTATAATAAAAGGAATTGTTTATTTTTGCGCCTCTGTCGAGTAAGAGATCTAGTATGTTCATAATAATATATCATTACTCTAAATATCTGGTTATAAATTGAAATAATTCGCCACATGTTAAATAAACAGTAATATAAATAACTTTGTCGTCCCTTGTGACACTGCTCGTTTTGCATTAATCCTTCACGTGGAGCGTCATTGTTGTTTAAACTAAGTGACAAAAGATAGTTTACACTCTTATTACGTTATGAAACCAGCAAGACTGCGATCAACTTATTTTCTTAAGAAATACTTCCTGCCGGAAAAAGAAATTTCAGTTTTAAAACGCCCTCAAAGAATTTGAAAAACCTTAAATTTGATGCTACTCGCAATAAATATGAAAGATGCGTATTAATACTTCGATTTAATGGCTTTCGTCGTTAGAAATTGCTTTCAAAAAAATATCTGCATTTTATTAACTGACATTTTCTTCAATTTGTAAGTATTCCCACAATTCCAACTCAATTTTCTTACATTTTCAATGTTGTCAAGCTTAAATTTATATCAAAAATACATTGCTTGGTGTTTTCCTGAATTCTGTCATTGTGAATCATTTCAAATCTAGTAATAATTACAATTGAATTATTTAATCGATAATCAATAATATTAAATAATTGATATTAAATAATACCGTCATTTTGTCAAGTAGAAGCCAAATTTATATAAATAATGATATAATTTTGGGTTTGTCGTTAAATGGATAAATTGACAACAAATAATTTGTATTTTTCAGGAACAGCCCTCTATGTACTGTAAAAGTTACATTAACAAATGTCCTTTTAATTGATGGCTCTATTTTTCTCCCTTTCGCTTTTCCTTTCTCTTTCCTTCCCTTTCTCTTTTTTCTTCACTTTCTCTCTTTCCCTCCCTTTCTTTCATCTCTTTCCTCCCTTTCTTTCATTTCTTTCCTCCCTTTCTTTCATCTCTTTCCTCCCTTTCTTTCATCTCTTTCCTCCCTTTCTTTCATCTCTTTCCTCCTTTCTTCCATCTCTTTCCCCCTTTCTTCCATCTCTTTCCCCCTTTCTTCCATCTCTCCCCCCCTTTCTTTCCTCTCTTTCCTCCCTTTCTCTTTCCTCCCTTTCTCTCTTTCCTCCATTTCTCTCTTTCCTCATTTCCTTCCATTTCTCTTTTCCTTTTCTTTCTTTCCTTTCTCTCCTTTTCTTTCCTTTCCCTCTTTCCCCCCTTTCTCTCTTTCCCTTACTCTTTCTCATTTTTTGCACAGTAATATCATATTTATAACAAGAAAAATCACATTCAAAATCCCTACTTTATTGGATTTTTATAGAAAAGTGCATATCAAATAAGAGTGTAATTAACAATATTGTTACAAATATTATTGAAGTTTAATAAAAGAAAAATCACAATAATTTAATTTGCATTTCTTTGCACCCAAAAATCAATATTAACACTTTAGAGTGCAAAAAGAGCACCCTATTTAAAAGTGTCTCTGCTATAGTTTATGGTCACTAACTATAGTAAATCAACATTGATTTAATTTTAAATTTGCCTACAAATGTCATTTAACAATTTTCTAATAACCCCTTGTGAGTAACGCAACAATATTTACAGTTCCCATGGTTATAAACACAAATTCTCAACACGGAATCCCGATGTTTTCTCAATATCACAACATTATCAACCCTAATCAAATTATTACCGACAACAATGTCGTTAATTTGAGAAAGGTAACCTTTATATGTCACCATTTCCCGGTTGTATTTTGTTGTGGGTCCGTTAGAATCAGGTTGACGGCAATGACGACGGCAGCAGCGACGACGAGGAGAACGATTTCGTTAATGTTTCTGAAGTCGATCCTCAGTCAGTTCGTCCACCAATGAGTAACATTCCAACTCCTGCCGTTTTTAAAAAGGAAACAAAGGAAGAGGAAACCGACGAGGAATTAGTGGAGGATGAAATTGAGCAGTTGAATCATCAAGATCTGTCAGTGAAACATGAACAAACAGATGAAGAAGACAATGAAGAAGATGATGATGATGAAGTCGAGTAAATTTTTCTTTTGATGCCGCTGGTGGCAGCAACGTGATGATATAATGAGCAGAGAGCCACAGAACGAGGAAGAACCGCTCAATTCCGAAGATGATATTAGTGACGACGATCCAGAGAAAATATTCGAAACAGATAACGTTATCGTTTGCCAGTATGAGAAAGTAAGTGGAATGTGAGGGGTTGAATCGGGCGGTGTTATTAATGGGGGGAATGGTTTCAGGTGAACCGGACGCGCAACAAGTGGAAGCTCAATTTCGTCAGTGGCATTGCCAACCTGCAGGGAAAGGATTCAGTATTCCACAAGGCCGTTGGCGAGGCCGAATGGTGATTGTTCTTTATCAGCGGGGATCTGTAGAAAAATTTATTCAATTTTGCATTTCATTTGCAAATGTCATCTTATCGGATTGACGCAATTTAATAAATATGTTTGAATGACTTTGTTTTTTCTATGGATTTATTTGTGAAAATCGATTGGTTGGATTTCCCACACGTATGCTGGATTATTGATTTGATTGATTGGTAATGATATTTGCTTGATTCATTGATTTTTAATTTTGATTGACTGTTCTAGTTATTGATTGGTTCGATCTGTTTTGCACATTCATTGATTTATTTGTGAAAATCGATTGGTTGGATTTCTCACACGTATGTTGGATTATTGATATGATTGATTGATTTATTTGTGATAATCGGTCGATTGGATCATGTTTGTTTTTATTATTGATTTGATTGGTATTTTTTTATTAATTTTTGCACATTCATTGATTTATTTGGGAAAATCGGTCGATTGAATTACGTTTGTTTGATTATTGATTTGATTGGTATTTTTTAATTTATTTATTATGTTTTGCACATTCATTTATTTATAGCAAAAATGTATTTCAAAATAATTAATTCAGTTCAAAAATGACCTGAAGTCATAAATGGTTGTAATTTTGTATGATTTATATTTTTTGCTACCTTTGATGACTACATTCCTACTTTGTCATTTTCGATGGTAATCAGCAACAAAGACGAGCCACTTTTTCGAATTTTCCTTACTGAATATTTAAGTAACCAATAGAAAGGATTACGGGTTCTTAGTTTTATTCGATGACTTCTCATGTAAATATACAAAATATTTGTCCGTTATTATTCGTCTTTTCATCGAAAGCACTAAACATATCTAAAGTGACTGGTGCCATAACAAAATACCTAGTTAATTGACTCCGATTCAGTTCTGCTATGCCGCTAGTAGCTAATCTTTAACCACATAAAATACCATCATCACATTTAGATAACTTTCTTCATTGAAGAAGTACAAGAAACCAAATTTAACTTTAGACTCCAAAATTATTTCTGCTCTGCAACTGAAAGATTTCGTGCTTTCTTGAAAAATCAATAACAAAATTTATTGTTTCACATCAACTTACCTATCTCAATTCCAATGGTATTGCTAGATCATACAAATATATACTTTTTCTGAGTTAATGTCCTATTATATGCACAATTGTGATATTAGTAATTTTCTCATGTACCGACGCGTTGATTATATCGTTATCAACATGCGTAAGAATCTCCGCACACCATATTGGATTGGGTAAAATATTTCTTTGAAAGGGTCACTTGAAAGAACACGAAAAAGCTTATTGAGGATCGGGATAAAGGTGGCGAGGAAACTATTTATGCACAATACTTCACTTACTTTGATGACTTTGATTACAATTTTAATTACATTTTAAATTCTTTCTAACCATAATTATTTAATTTTCATCATCATTATTTTCCTAAGATGGTAATTTTGTTTTTATGATTAATCTTTTATTTTTCCTTTTCATCGCTTATGCAGATGGTTCCAACTTGCCGCGTTTTTAATTTTATAAAATGTTAATGTTAAACCTAAAAAAAATAAAAGGAAAGTCTAACAAATATTATTAAAATAAATAAAAAGCTCCAAGCAGAAATACAAAATTAATTAAAATTTAATAAAAATCGAAAATCAATATTGAACGGGGGAAAGGTTGAATTTGGTTGAATGCCAAATTGAAAGAAAAATTCAGAAAATATAATGACAATTTAATAAGTTGTTCACAGGGAAAGTTATAAAGTAAAAAGAAAATTAATTACAGTTAATTAATCTGTAATAGAAAGATGAGCTAATTTATTTGGAAGGAAAGGTGATAATCTAACGACGAATTGTAATTGTGATTGAAGTTTAATAAAGTTATTCAGTGTTGGGGTTCGATTATTTGTTTAAATAAGAACACGTGGAGTCAGAGAAAGCCGATTTGCCAAATAATAACCCAACAAAATGTTTCATTATTATATCTTAACATATCAGTAGAGAGAAGTGTGCTCCATGACTCATCGTTAAACAAATGCATTATAGGGGGAATCAGAACAAGCTGGAATTTCAGCCACAGATTGGGATTTTTAAGAAGAAATTTGAGAATAGGCAAAAGGAAAATTATTGGAAGGATCAAGGATAATAACGAGGTGAACATTAATAAAGATTTTGACAAAGCATCAGCACTGAACGGAGGATCGGTCAAACTCATAAAACTTTAGTCATTGATTATTTTGTGTTGAGAGAGATATTTTTTGTCATTCAATATACGTTGGGTAGTTTGTTGTTTCGTTATTTTCATTTAAAGGGATACGTGGAATCAGATTGTACCGACTCAAATTAATAAAACCAAACACAATAAACATTTTATAGTTGACAATCTTTCGAATTCTATCAACTCAACTAAAACGCCTTTACTTGATTCTAAAAGTAGGTACCCTATGAAAGGCCACTTTAAATGTAATAATTAAACTAATCTGAGTGACCCCTTGTTTAATCATCCTGTTTCTTTCTTCATTCAGAATTGCTATTTTACTGAGTTGAGATTCTTTTGAAAGGACATTTCTCCTCGTCACAATCTCCAATTGAATTATTTCCCACAAATCTTTAAATTAAATTTACTTTTTTGGTTTGAAAGACTGACATTTTGCCTGTCAAGCAAAGGGAGTTTGCTCCTAATTGAATTAATTTTTTTACAATTTTGTTGATTTTATATTATTATCTTCGTGTTCGCCATTCGATAATATCCGTTTCTCCCGAAAAATATTAGTTTTTCCACTTCAATTACGATTTTTTAAATTTTACCAGCACAGTTAAAACAAAACTGCATTTCTGACAAAAACATGCCGTCGTTATTTAAGCAATATTAGAATTTTGGCAAATTAGGTTGATAATCACCTTATTGGGTCACTCATTGTTGGAATTTAAAAATGTCGCGACACATTTTTATGATATTTTTAACCTGTTAAAACAAATATTTAATAATATATGTAAAATTTCTTTTTAAAATACCACGTTTTTCTTGTGGACTAAAAAGAAGAAAATAATTTTTCTGGCCATAAATATCTTGAATACATACATACTTAGAGCTTAGAGCAATATCCTATAACTAAAAATGTGGGGCGCATTTTAGAATAAGTATCAAAATGTTTTTTATAAATTCGAGAAAAGTCAAGTATTTAGAAATTGCTCAATCCTTAACGTGATTAATGAACAAGTCCAACCAGTAATGTTAAAGATAGGCTAGCTAGGATGTCATTTTTTTTCGTTATTTATTATTTTTTATTTATATTTTTTCATTTTTTGGTGACATTAAAAAATTGGTACATCCCAATTTTGCGCGTTCTTTCAGATGTGCGCCCTGTGCAACTGCACCGCTCGCACCTCCCTTGTTACGGCCCTGATTTTCAGGTGCATTATCAGAATATTTTATAAATAGAATTTCTAAACTTTATAATTTTTAATTCACATATTTTTTACTTTCATTCAAAGTTGTTATTGAAATGAATGTGAACATGAAAAATCCGTCCCAGATGCTTATTAAAAAACCAACATATCTGTAGCTTTACCAATATAATTAAGGCTTTATGCATCAACATTTTGATACTTATTCTAAAATGCGCCCCACATTTTTAGTTATAGAATATTGATGTAAGCTCTAAGTATGTATGTATTCAAGATATTTATGGCCAGAAAAATTATTTTCTTCTTTTTAGTACACAAGAAAAAAAGTTTTTATTACATATATTATTTTGCTCTTTTTAGTCTTCTCAAATCTTACAATCGATCTTTTGCCAAAACCAATATTTTTATTCAATGTATTACATTATTATATATGCTAGAAAGTTCAGAGCGCCTTTGGCGCCCGTATAAATTAAACCTGTTACCAACGGTCATATTTTCTTTGAATAAAATTTCATGTCAATGAAAAAATTAACACGGATTAGTTTGTCGCAAAAATTGAGGGAAATATTTAGTAAGTGCATTATTTAATTGTTTTAGTGTAATAATAGTCATTTTTTATTTTAGAAATATACAATATCAGCAACAACATGCAATTGGTGTTGCGTTTGGAGCAGCATTATAAGTTTATAATCAGAGTGATTTCTTTGAATTAAGTTTTGAAAGTATTAAAATATTGTGTTGTCATCGAAAGCAAGCATGAATACAAAATTTCAGCGAAACTGGATATTGGGAAGTGCTTCAAAATTCGATAGAAAGATTTGACCCGAACATACATCAATACAAGAAAGCAAGTTAGGAAAAACGTGTTAAAAAGAAGCAGTTGATTTTCTAGCTTAAGTTATTCAAGAATTCTTATAGTCAATTTTCCTAATTTTGTACTTATTGACCAAGATTTATGCTGAATAAATATCAATATTGTTGAGGTCAGTAAATTCAAATAAATTTAAATGAAATGTAGGTTGAATGAAAAAGACAAGTAAAAGCGTGATAATGCACAGAATTGATAGTAAAGGAAAGTGTGATGGAAACAGTATTAGGAAATGGCAAAAGCAGTTGCGAAAAGCAAGAATCCGGAAATCCAAAAAAAATCAATAAATTGTAAAGTTATCCAAATTGAATTGGGAAAACGGGACAGGTATAGATTAGCTAATGGTCAAGAAGATGACGATTAGGGATTTATCAGAAAATGGTTAGAAGGGTCGAAAAGCATTCGAATGTGTTAAAACAGAAAATCGTTAATTAATTAATTAATTGGGTAATAGAAAACCCGAGCTAATGGGAAACCCGAGCCAATGGTGAACCCGAGAGATGAAGGAAACCCGAGCTCGAATAACATGAAAAGTAAACAAAATGAGAATCTCGGAAGGCCATTATCATGACAGCATGATCAACGGAGACAAACAAAGTTTAGGGCTATTACGAAGGAGTAGAAAAGGCAGCAATCCGGTCATAAACCAATTAATCAAAGTGATTATTCTAGTATAAAAGCAAAGTCGAAATCCAAAATAATCGGATTTTGCCTCAGCTAGGGTTAGAAGAAAACTATTTTAAGAACATGAGAAAGACGAATTATGAAGTTTGAGGAAAAGGAAATATAGAATCAGGAGATACATAAAAAGTGGAAAGGAATCAAATCAAATAGAAAAGGAAAACGTTGGTCAAGAGAAACTAGGGAATAAAAAGGTGAATATTATCTGTTTAAATGTCGAACGGAACATGTTGGCTCTGATAAACTAGCTCTTGTATTGAGCATCATCTTCTTTCGAAGCATCAGCTAAAAGCCTTTGACTTGCTTCCTCATATAATAATAACTCATGTTCGGGGATAACGACAAGCACAAAGACCGATTTATATAGATTCATGTCCAAATTTCCATGCATCTGTTCCAGTTTTATTGTTCGAATATATAGAAATTCATATTTGGATAATGGATCAACTATCCGCTTAAAGTCAATCATTTCTGAATCTTCAACTGATTTGAATTTATTCAACTTCATTTAATCAAGATTTAATTTCCATACGATTACATAATCACATAAATCCACACCTACAAGGAATGAGTTAGTTTCGTTGATTAATTGATTCTGAATGTCCATATAATACATCACTCTGTTTGCCATCTCCTAAACTCCATACAATTATAATATCATTTTCCATTTGAAATTAATTAAACCAATCAACAAAAAATCTTTATTTTCAAACTTTACCGAAACTCACAATATTAAAACAACTTGATATAAAATTCAAAATAAAAATTGAAAACTCGATAAAAAACAATCTCTAAATTACACTGATCGCGTCTGTGTGCGCATACAACTCAATCCAAATGCCAAAAGCAAAAAAACGCACACAGACGCGAGACATAAACTGATAATTCACCATTATCTTTTATCAAAGGATCAACACAGAGCGGAGTAAAATTAAAACTTCGGTTATTAGTTATTTATTGTCGAAAGAAATATATTTTTGTGATTCAAATATACGTTGGGTAGTTTATTGTTTTGATTAAAAAGACATGTGGAGTCAGAGGTTACCGACTTGAATTAGCGAAAACCCAACAATATTGATTTATAATCTGAAAAGAAATGAAGATAAATTAAATAGACAGTTTATAATTCTTATTTTAATTAATTCATTTGCTTCGAATACATTCATTAGAAAACCAGTTTATTCATTTGGATATGCCACAGTTATGAATATTGTCGGGGTTACATAAATTGACAAGGGGAAAAATTTATATACTTTGAAATTGTATGCAACAACAACAATTAAAAAATCTAAAAGTTAAATATTTCTCGGAGAAGGGGGGTTCCTTATTCCATTATGTTGAAATACTTTAAAGATTATTTCTAACATATTCAGTGAATAATGTCGAAAAAGAGCGTCCGCTTTTCTTATTGAGTATTTTTACAATTTGGGACAGTTTCTTAGTACACCGGGAATTTTGTATTCAGAAAAAGAAGTTTTATAAAGTCCTTGCTTTGAAGAGGACATTAGTGAAAGGTTTAAAAATAAAGAAAATTAGAAAAAATATCTCAGAACGGATTTCCATATATGAGAAAGGGCAGGCATTTATTTATATGCCTATTCGGTAGGGACCATTTGTGTGAGTTTACGTGGATTGAAATAAACAAATTGTCTAACTAATACAAATAAATATATATTTTATATATTTCCAATTACCATTTTTTATTGTTTTATTTATTATAATTGTTTTTTGTTATTGTTTATTGCAAATTGATTTATTTACGTGCGAAATATTGTTATGACTTCAAAGTTTTCCCGTAAAATTCCCCATTCGGATCACGATATTTGTCCTTCATTTCTGACATCCACAACGCACTACTATACTCAACTGACGATCCCAAACATACACCTTGAAATGGAAGTTCTTAGAAATAGTTCTTATTAAAGATCTGAAAACCGAACAGTGGTACCTGTTAAATATTTTAATTTTCTTTCACCGGCTAATGACTTTTTGAACCCCAAAATTGGCGTATAGTTCACTCCATTCGTCGTTTTGTATCCATTCGGATTCTTAAATAGTAATACATTATCAAATTTAATCATCTTTTACTTTCGATGGTAAAGGATCTTCAGTTGTCATGTCGAAATTAGGAACACTTTGCGCATCTTGCCAACCCGAAACCAATACCTTCGCGGAATACGGTTTGACTTTATTTTCATTGTTAACGCAAAGGTCTTTCGCACTCATAGATTTATAATTTATAAATCTATAAATTATATTCTATTATTTATTATCAATAATTATATTCTAATTATATTCTACACTCAGAAAACTATATAATTTTATTATAATTGTTTTTTTGATATTAATTAATATTATTATTTTTATTATTAATATTACTAATATTATTATTATTATTATTATTACAACTATTATTATTTTTATTATTATTATTATTATTATTATTATTATTATTATTATTATTATTATTATTATTATTATTATTATTATTATTATTATTATTATTATTATTATTATTATTATTATTATTATTATTATTATTATTATTATTATTATTATTATTATTATTATTATCATTATTATTATTATTATTATTATTATTATTATTATTATTATTATTATTACAACTATTATTATTTTTATTATTATTATTATTATTATTATTATTATTATTATTATTATTATTATTATTATTATTATTATTATTATTATTATCATTATTATTATTATTATTATTATTATTATTATTATTATTATTATTATTATTATTATCATTATTATTATTATTATTATTATTATTATTATTATTATTATTATTATTACAACTATTCTTTCTTTTCTCTTCTTTCTTATTATTGATATTATTATTATTATTATTATTATTATTATTATTATTATTATTATATTATTATTATTATTATTATTATTATTATTATTATTATTATTATTATTATTATTATTATTATTATTATTAGTATAAAATGATGATTGCTTGGTAGCAGCATTTATTATTTAAAACAATAAAATGATAATTTAAGCCTTTTGCTGCAAATAATGTATTTATGAAATATTTGCAGCAAAAGGCTTAAATTATCATTTTATTGTTTTATTATTATTATTATTATTATTATTATTATTATTATTATTATTATTAGTTATTATTATTATTATTATTATTATTATTATTATTATATTATTATTATTATTATTATTTATTATTAATATTATTATAGCAATCGTTATAGGCTTTTCTGCTTTCTCATTATTAGTTCTATTATTTGATTTCAATTTGTACATTTATTTATTCGGGATAATTATAGGACAGGACACCTGAAGCATATATTTACATAAACCTATAATTATGAATGTAACAAAACATTTATATAAAAATTGTGCTGCTCAACTCGGAATTTTTTCTACCACACGAAATTGCATTATATAAAGGAATGTTACTATTATTTTATGTTACAAAACCTTCAAGTCCCTTTGTATATTTAGATATAAAGTCGGCAGTGAAATCCGCCGCCTCTCAAACGTTGGCTTGTCCAAAAATAAAATGCAATGCTTCAAAGTCATGAATTAATTTGCCTTTCCTAAAACCGAACGAATGTTAATATAAAAGAGAACACGTCATGTATAACTATTCATTAGCAAACATCAGGTAAAATGCTTTTATAAATTTCATTCAATGTTTTAATCTTGTGTTTGATTTAGATATCACCATGAAATGCTTCGTGCCATCAGCCGTTATTCTGCTATTTGTGTTCCTTCTGATATCCGTGACGTACGATTCTACCAGTGCAAATAAGTTAACAACATTTAGCTAGAGCTAGTAGATTTATAGGGATTACCCATATCGTCCTAAACCTGGAAAAGCTAAGCATAAGCAAAACAGTTTCAAAAGGTGGCAAAAAAGGATGAAATTATATAGGCAACAATCGGTGATGGGCCTCCAGTCCCTACTCGGTCTACTTTGTTTAACAAAATAAAAAAATTTATTTCATAAAAAATTATTCATTCATAATTTAATTTTTGATGAATGTTTACGTTATTTTAATCTGTTTACATTAGAAATTCAATAACAAATACGAAACGAATAAGATAAATAATAATCAGCTACAATTTCAAAAAATTCAATTGTAATCTAGAAAGGTTTTTTACAGCTTTTACGTGAATAAAGTCTGCGTAACTCATTTCTGCTGTTACTTAATGCTCATTGGCTAGCAAATCAAGATTGCGCATCCTGCTTTGGCCAATTGAATTTCTTTTGTACTCCTTTATAATTTCCAGTTTGCTGAATGAGCTTTCAACACTAGCTACTGTAACCGGAAGTGTTAAGAACAACATAAAAGCAGTATAGATTTCCGAAAATTCACTCCTAGGCAGCTGTACTTTGTGAGAAGCAATTCTGAAACAAAAGCTTTTATGACATGCTTTCTATTAATTCTTTTTCACTAGAGAATATGCATGCAGAAACTGAATGTGAAATGCAGAGGATATCACTTCTGGGTATTTCCTTTCCAGGTGGTGCATAAGTCCAAAATATCTGCTTCAGACAAATTGAAAATGATTTTAGCTCAAGAAAACCTAAAGGTTAGGGTAATTGTTTGCATCCTAGTGAAACGCTGCTTAATCTGAGTATTCTTTTTGTCCAAAACGAAATAAAATACTTCAAATCTGAATAAATATTCCTTGTTATCAAAGCGATTATCTGATGCTAACTCATCGAAATGTCGTTTAGTGCGTGGCTGTCTTCTTGCTTGAAGCGTGGCATCAATTCCCCACTTTTGGCTTGTTCTTCAGCTTCTAATTTGAGTTGTTCATGCGATTTTCTAAAGTCCTGAATATTTTAACTGACACGATTTAAAACACATGAAGCTTCAGGTAAGTCCATGTCTTTCTTCTGAAGAGTTTTGAACGCATAATTAATTTCGCACATCACCTTGTATAGAAATACACTGACAAAAAACAAAATCAAATGTTGCCATGTCTCTTTTATTTGAATTGCCTCATCTCTCTCCTCCTTTTTTTCGATTTAAGACTGATCTCTGTCAGAGCTTTTAATATATCAACATAACGAACTTTAACAGCTGTCATGGACTGTAATCTACCAGACCAACGAGTCGGATTGAGGTTTCTTAAAGTAATCTCAGACTCTCCAGTAAATAAAGAAAGATGATCCCACCTAGTTTATGCTGTTTACAAAAAATGAATATATATCCTGAAGAGTGGTAAAATATGACCATACTTCATGGGCACCACTAACGCAGTCATTAATTAGTAAATTCAGATTGGATCTGCATTCGGTTGGATCCGTTTTATCCTTCTTTGTACACCATTGTAAGCACCGCTCATAACCGCTCATAAATATCCTTGTCCATGACATTTCTCTCTAAGGGATGTTCATTTCCTTCAGACCTTCCGCTGAATGATCCTTTAATTCGTAAAATCTAAGAAAGGTTTCACAAATTTCAAATTGTGTTGGTTGCTGATTATCATTCCTAATTATGTGGACATGTCGTATTGTAATACTTAGCTTACCGAGTGTTGTGTTGTCCAGCATAAGAGTATAAAATGGTGATGAATTAATTTTAGATATCAATTCCTTTTGTAGTTTTTCTCCCAAACCTTGTATTAATTCATTGTGGATTGTTGGACTTAGATATCTAATTGAACGAGATGGTATGTATAATGACTGTTTCATAACATCCTCATCATTGGCAAGTAATTCAACTATTGATAGAAAGTTGCCACTATAATCTTCTGGAAATACTTTATGATGACCACGGAATGCCAGAGAAATTTTATCAAGTACAAGCGTTATACGGAATAAACGTTTCAGAACCAATTTCCAAAAAGAAGAATTATATCGTGATTGCTCTTCAGCATTTTTATCAATGGTTTTATTTGGTTTCCACATTTCAAATATTGCACATGCTTCAATGTGCTGTTGTGAAACTCTTTGTGTTTTTATGCGTGGGGTTAAATTTCTCTAATCTTTTATACCAGAACGCCATTGACTATTTATATTTGAGGACAGCCAACAAGGCTCACAATAGGCAGCATCCAATATAGTGGAATAACAGAGCCACAAGCGTTGTGTTGGACCAAATGCTGCCATAGAATAATAATAACTTTCATTAAAACATATATTTTGTTGGCAGGGATCTTTAGGAAATGGTCCTTTTGGTCTATGAGGTAACAGATTTATTATATCTCTTTGTTTCATCAGAAATATTTTGATTCAAATATTGTCCAAGATCAGAGGTAACTAATTTAATTTCATGAATGTCGGTTGGATTAATATGGTAACTTGTTGGCACTTCTGTTAATACTTCAGTTACTTCTTCGATGATTTCATTAATATCCAATAACCTGACGTCATAATCATGACTCCGCTCATCTATTGCATTGTCTTCTACAGCAAGTTCTGCTGGTGGTATATTTGCATGACTGCCTGTATTTCTTCTGAGAAAAAAATCAAGCTTTGGTAAGTAGATGGATTAGGCACCGCTAGAACAGGATCAATTAGCACAAAGACATACCCCTACCCCCTATATATACAATTCTATATACAATTATATATTATATACAATTATATTTAAAATTATTATAAATCAAGATGACTAAATGATGCATTTCTTCTGTCCATTTATTCTCCTCTGATATTACTGCCATAATCATCTGCAACAAAATGCAAAGATAATATTCTTAGTGTTTTTGTTAATCATGCCCATTTATTGCAAAGTCTTTGTTAATTATGCACTTGTATTGCAAATTTATTAGTCATGCAATTATATTAGTTTATCATGCACTGTTATAATATCGTTTTATTATTTTAAATTTATTATTATTTATATCATTATTTTATTATTATGATTATTTTAAAATATTTAACAGTACCATATAGCAAATGTTTAGGCCATTTCGTGAAAAGTACATGGCTATTTTAAATATATAGCAATTTCTTAAGTAAGTAAAATATTTCTAAATTTACCAATTCATAGACAATTTAGTTAGAAATCCATTCTTTTGGCTGTACAAGCCAATTTTGATGCATCTATAATATAGATTCTATATAAAACAAATAATTCAATAAAGACCATTTGGGTGGCATATTCCAACAAAACCGTGTAAAGACAATTTTTACACGGTCTTGTTATACACAATTTTAAAGTAACACGGTTCGTCAAGAAGAAATCTTTTTACACGTTATTTTTGATTTAACATAAATTCCAAAAAAATCTTTTTAATTATTTACATGCAATTTAAAACGAATTAAATCAGTCAAATTTAATTAGATATTTTACACTCAATTTCGAAAATATATTATTATAAAAAATTATTAGTCACATTCCTAAATAATTGAAATGTAACGTAGTAATATTCAAAATTTAATTGTCAGTATATTTTCCTTTAACCTTCTGTAGCCATTAATTCTATCTCAATTAAGATTTTCACCCTTTATTAATTTATCATATATTTCAATGAATATTCTTACCACCTGAGTAAAATTTTATCAAAGTTCTTATCTTGATTTGACTGATTTAATTCGTTTTATTATATATGAGTTTATCCGACAAGATATTTTGTCCCTCTATGGGTATTTGTCCTAAGGGTACTGGTTGCAAAAGGTATATTATTATTATTATTTTCAAATACAAGTTCAACGTATTATTATTATTAATATTAATATTATTTCCAAAAGATATTTTTACGATTTTCAACATTTTCAATATTTTCACAATTTTCATGATTTTCAATATTTTCATGATTATTTTCTTCAAAATTTTTATTTTATTTTCAAAGTATTAATTTATTATAATTATTATTATTATTTGTCAAAGTAATATCATTATTATTATTATCATTATTATTATTATTATTATTATTATTATTATTATTATTATTATTATTATTATTATAATTATTATTTTTATTATAGAGTGATACAGTATCATTTATTACGTTGCAGTATTATAGATTAATGAGTTTTTATTATGTGATTTTCAAATATATGTCTGAAAATATTTTGCTAAATATTATCTTAAATGACAAAGTTAACCAATATTCTTCGTACAAAATATCAATGTTTTGGTAAAAGTTACTCAAAAATCTTAACTTATTCTTACAAAGATATATTACATCCAATGATAATAAATTAGAATTCTAACTAATAAGAACCTTAATTGGTTAACCAAATGATCATATTTCTATTATGACTCGAACAAAGATTTTTACTCCAAATGATAAAGAATTATCAATGAATGTTGTTATAAATGACCATGTATTTCTCACAGTTATATAAATTAACTATTTTAACGAACATTAGATGAATAAATTACCTGTTGCTAAAAGACAAAGTTAACCAATAAATTAGTCGTTCGAAATAAGAATAAAGTTACATTTAAAATATTCACGAAATATTTTACCCAAATATTTCTCACTAAATTACCTAAGATTTCTAATATACTAATTAATATTAATATACTCTTGCGACATGTTGAATGTGACCAGTACCCTTACGAGTAGTACCCACAAGGGTGACTACATATCTTGTCGGATAAACTCTGACTATATATATAAGAACTTAAAATTTTTATTGATTAATTTGTTGTATATATCAAAATACTGATATTCATAAATTAACTAAACATTTTACTGAATGATACCTTAAATGATTTTGTTTTACCTATGAATTAATTTCTAAAATAATCACGTTTTTCTATCATGCATAAATTGAATATAAATTTGCTGAATGTGAAATGAACATGTTTCTTGTTTTTTGTTGAATAATGATGGACGAAATACAATTGAAAATTTTGAAAATTATGAAAATGTTGAAAATCGTGAAAATTGACGTAGAAATTAAGTTCTATGAATATTTAGATAAATAATGATGAAACTTCGAAAATAAAATATCTTTGAAAATAATAATACTTTGAAAATAATATTTTGATAACAATACTTTGAAAATATCTTTGAAAATAATACTTAGAAAATAATAATATTTTGAAAATAATACTTTGAAAATAATATTACTTTGAAAATAATATTAATATTAATTACAGTAGATACCGCTTAAAGAGAACATTTTTGGGACTTGAAAAAATGTTCTCTATAACCGATACTTCTCTATAACCGATACTTTTTAATAAGGATAATTTTATAAATATTCAAAAAATTTTACTAACTAACACATTTATTTTTTGAAAATAAACTCAGTTATTTTCCGTTGCCTGGTTTTTTTCTTGAGTAAAATCTTCTCCAAATCTGATTCAATTGCTATTAAACTTTCTTGTAAATGGCCAATTTTATCCTGATTTGAATAAAAAAGAACTACTTGTTGCATGCACTCAAATGCTTTATGAATGTTGGGAAGCTCAACACATTGATTGTTATCTGACGTATCAGATAGCGACAAATTTAATTCTACTTCCTGTTCAGTGACATTTTCTGTTACTAAATTTTCTTCAGCATTAACAAAATCAGTAAACGAGTGTTGCTTTTCAAAATATTCCTCTATATCAGATGAAAATCTTTCATTTATTGCCATTCCTTCAACCACTTCGCCGAAACCAACATGCCTAAAACAATTTTTTATTATATTCCTTTATATTTCCTTTATATTTATATTCCTTTTTTATAATACTGCTTAAAAGCATTGATAACCCCGGCATTTAAAGGCTGTAACTTACTTGTGGTATTTGGAGGCATAAAAATTAGATCAATATTTGTTAAAGATTGACCTAACGGAGGATGGGAAGAACAATTATCTACTAATAAAATAATATTTCTTCCAATACTTCTTAATTATTAATTCTGATTGTTTTTATAATTTAGGGAAGTAATATCAACATTTTTAAAACATCGGGGATTTTTTGATTTTCCAATTATTAATGGAGGCAATTTTTCACCTTCCATACTTGCACAAAATAACAAAGTTATCCTATCCTTAGATAACTGACCTCCAACGCACCTTTCTCCTTTAACCTTAATTGTTTTATTTGGTAAAAGCCTGTAAAATAATCCCGTTTCGTCTGCATTAAAAATATCTTTGTTACCATAACCTTTCCTAATTTCCGGCCACTCATTTTTAAGCCACGACGCCACCAACTCATTATTTACATCACCAGCTTCTCCAGAAATAGATCCGAAAACAAAATGAATGCCGAGTTTTAAAACGTTGGATCCAACTCATTGTGCAAGTAAAATCTTGAATCTTTAGGTATTTGGCAATTTGATCAGCTTTTTCAATAAGTAATACACTGTTAATGGGAATCTTTTTGGATCGTTGCAGCAAATACCAATCCTTTAACTGAATATCTAAATCATCATAAAAAGATTGTTTCAGTTTCTTGGTTGATGAAGTCTTGGAACTGTAGGCCTCAAGTATTTCTTCCCTTTTCTTGTGACAAATGTTTGATATTGATGAAGGTGATATTTTATATTTTCTGGCCAATGATGCTTGGCTTTCTCCTTTCTCAAAAAGTGCTATGATTTCAAATTTCTGTTTGAGTGTTAGAATTGTCCTAGCACTTGATTTCATTATGGCCTAAAATTTTTAAGTAAAATAATATTTTCAATTAATCAAATAACCTTTAATCAGGTTACCATTTAATCAATTACCTTTTTAAAACAAAAATAATTAAATTATATGTTTACTGTCTAAAATAAACTGTATTTCGAAAAAAATAAACCCAAAATAAAAAAATGTTCTCTTTAACCGATCATCGGTTAAAGAGAACATTTACACTGAAAAATTGGGGTAAATGCCGTTTTTAAACCAAAAAATTCTCTTTAACCGATTTTGTTCTCTTTAAGCAAGTTCTCTATAAGCAAAATCTACTGTATAATAATAAAAATAATAATAATAATAATNATATATATATATATATATATATATATATATATATATATATATATAATATAGATATTATATGGTTTGAAGAAATATTAAGGTTTTTGACCATTTGATCATTATTGACCCACCAGATACCTTCGAGAGTATGACTATTAATACCTTAAATATTAAGGTTTTTGACCATTTGATGATTATTGACCCACCAGATACCTTCGAGAGTATGACTATAAATACCTTTCGAATGATCTACATTATATGGTTTGAAAAAATTCTAAGGTTTTCGACCCTTTGAAGGACCCACCATTTTATTTTATATATATATATATATATATATATATATATATATATATATATATATATAGTAGTGGGATGTGTAGACCCGGGACAAAGAACTATTACATAATCGATAACATCATAAAGGAAATTATGCCATACCCTCCGCCCCCGGGGGAGGGGGTATTATTTTTTAAAATTTTTTTACTATTATGTAACAAAGAAATATTACGTACCAAAGCCATATTACATAACAACGACATGTGACTCATCAATTTAAACAAAGATATATTACGTAACAAAGACATTTTAAGAAACAAAGACATATGACTCATCATAATCATTAAATATATTATTTTGCGGTAGTTTAAAATGTAAATATATTTTAAAAACACATTTTGACGCTAAAGTTGACTTAATTAACAAAGATATAATTATTGCACATACTTTGCACATGCTTTGCATTATTATTATTATAATATATACTCCTAGTCTATCCGACAAAATTATTCTGTCTCCCTAAGGGTGCTGCTCACAAAGGTACTGCTCACAAGGGTACTACTCACATTCAACATGTCGTAAATTATTTTCAAATACAAGTTCAAAGTATTATTATTATTATTATTTATTACGCACGCGGGGAATATTATTATCATATATAGTCTGAGCTTTTCCGACAAGATATTCTGTCCCCGTATGGGTATTGGTTGTAAAATTACTACTCACATTCAACATGCCGCAAGGTTACTGCTAAAAATATTCAAAGCAAAACTTTAACATAGTATTGTTATTAACATTATTATTATTATTATTATTATTATTATTATTATTATTATTATTATTATTATTATTATTATTATTATTATTATTATTATTATTATTATTATTACACACAATGTATAAAAATACAAGTAAAAAATTGATTACAAAGGCACTGCTAAAAATATTCAAGGCAATAAAATCAATACATTTATTAAATAATTTAACCACATCATCAAAAATAATCATGTCCAAAATATTTATCATCTGCTGGATCATGGAAATCATCTAAATCATCTGCTAAGACAGCTTCTGTTGAATCTATAAATATATCGGTGTCAACGCCCCTATAATGGTCATATTCCAAACTTTGAATTTTATCCACCCAATTTCGCTTATCATCTCTACATGTCAAGGCTCTTTTATTATTTTTAATACTAAAAAGTTGGTGATTTTTCGATGTTATTCTAAACTGAGGGACTGTGTATATTTTATCGTTTAAATAACAATCTAGATACGACTGATGTGTTTTAGTCCAGTATCTTTCATACTTTCCTCATCACCGATTAAACTGTAACATTTAGGTCTCAAGAACACCCAATCTTTATATAAACGATCATCAGATGAAAATGGTAAAAAATCTACGAAAAGAAATAAAAAAGTAATATCTTTGGACGTAAAACATGATATTTTACAACGTTTCCAAGCGGGAGAAAAAGCGGTTTTCATTGGCAGAGCTCTCGGGCTAGCTCCAACAACAGTAAGAACTATCTGCAATCGCGATGCAAAACAAATCAAAACATTATATGAAGCAGCAACAGATTCCCAATTAAAAAGTACTGTTATAAATCGAAATGCATTAATAGTTAAAATGGAATCTCTACTTTTAATTTGGATTGAACATCAAACTCAAAAAAGTATGCCGCTGAGCAAAATGGTTATTCAAGCCAAAGCCAAATCTATTTACGATGATCTGCAAGAAAAACTTCCAATATCGAATAAAGCAATTTATGAACAATTTAACGCTAGTGGTGGATGGTTTGAGTGTTTTAAATTTCGCGGAAATCTGCACAACATTTGTTTGAAGGTGAGGCAGC
>CAUHTR010003193.1:0-49036 GCA_959609185.1 Schmidtea polychroa
AACGAAATAATGGATCACTAACAAATTCTTATTCAATGTACGGACCACCATAACTGTAAAATCAATAAACTTTATATGAAAGGAAGCGAATATCGTGAAAAATATAGTCAAGACCTTTTGAAAATGATAATTATAGTACAAGTTATATGCAGCAATAATTAGAAAACATGGGTTACCTTAATAAGAATATTAATTGTGGAATTAGTGTCTGACTTTAAAGAAAAGTATCCATCTTTACATTTGTATTGGCTCCAGACTTTGATCTTAATCAAGTCAATTGCCACAGCAAGAAATTTAAGACTTTGATATTAAATTTGGAACAACCTCTAACAGAATCAATTTCTGTAATAGTCTATGGCGTCTTTGAAAAAGAGATTCAAATTACATCCAATCGTACAGTACTAGTGTAAATAAAGTTTGAAAATGATTGGCTTGAACTATAAACCAAATTAGGAACAAATATTATTAAAAATGAAGTAAGAATTTCATTTTTATTACTTTAATTTATTGATAATAGTTCTATTCAGATTGAATACATAGGTCGAAGATTGTTCGGAGCTGAATTTCTTGGAGTTTTTCCATTAGATAAAATACCATAGATTGATGAAAACAAGGCTTTAATTGTAAATACTCAATCTTGTAATCTCAAGGGAGAGCATTGGCTCGCAGTTTATGTGAAACCGGAAAAATATATGCATTTGATCCCATGGGGTTTTTATTATCCTCCTCTATTAATATCAAAACTTCAATCATTGTTAATGCAATTGAATATAATAAAATTCGCTATCAAAGTCCATTGACAAAAACATGTGGGCAACATTGTTTAGCGTGGTTGAAGTCAATGAAAGATCTTTGAATATAAGAAAATTTAATCAAATAAATATTATCTTGTTAGTTTGTAATTTTTTATGTCATCCTACTAGTAAATATAATTTAATGGTATGTGATTACGTGTTTGGTTTCTTGAATTTTATTGGTTACTATTTTATTGAATCATTGTTGTGTAATATGTAGTATATAAATGAAAACAATTCATTTAAAAGTCACTTTTATCAATACCCAAACTTTTGTAAGTTTTATGTAATTAATTAATTAATAATTCTCTTATAATGTTTTCTAGGTAATGAATTGCAACAACAACAACAACAATTACAACAACTCAAATAACATGAACAACGTCAATAGCAAGATTTGCAACCACTCAAATAACATGAACAAAACTTAAACACCAACAATGATAAAATGGTTCGAAATAATTCCAAGAAAATTAATGCAAACATGATAAAATGTAAGTATTATATATATTTTTTAGTATTTAAAGATATTTTCATTTTAATTTATTTTACAAATTTGAATTTAATTTAATTTACTCAAAGTAAAAATTAAAACAATTTTGAATTTATTAGATAATAATAATTTATGATTTTATTTAAATTTAATTATTTTATTTAATCAATTTAAATTTATCAATAAAAAAAAAAATTTAAATGCAATATTTTTAATTAAATTATAATGTATACCATAACATAAGAAACAAATAAAGACTTATAATATATTAGTATCAATTATTTTCCATATAGGGCTGATTGTTTCTTTCCTTCTTTAAAACCCTGAATTTGAATTTTTATCATAAAATGTGAATTTTCATTTTCTTTTTTAATATTTTCTAAAGCATAATCTTTATCACAATTCATAAATGTAAAGTTTTCATTGAATTGAATATTTTTATTGATAGCCAACAATAATTCTAAAATATTTTTTCTATCGATATCTCCAATTTTACCTACTTGTATATTATATAAACTCTGTTTCAAAGTTACAGGTTCCTAATAAAAAATTTAATTAATAATTGATTAAATGATATAAATATATTTACTTTAAATGAATAAGTTATTGGGTATTTTAAATATTCCATAGAATATTGTAGGAACTGAACAGGAGATTTTCTAATAAGATTAACTGCCGATGTTGAATTTTCCTGTAGAATTAACTTTATTATATCTGAATTTACTTGTTTCTCCATCTTTTTCACTGAACTTTCTAGAATAATGATTAAGCAATACTAGATAATGATAATAAAATTACTTTTATATTGTTGCATCATTAAATTATAATAATTCCATGCACTCAGTATATATATATATATTAATTTTAAAAGTCGAGTTGACCAATTAGATTCTTTTTAACAAATCATTTTAATTTTATTGGATGAAAGATTTTATGTGTGTATTTTTGATTTTTTAAATATTTATTTCTAATAATCAATTTGTGATGTTATATATTCATTTTCATATATTCATTTTTATTTATAATGCAATCATTTGATAATTTCTTTTGAAACTTAGGTATCTTATATCCAAAGTTTTGTAATTCATCCTTTCATGACAAAGATTGTCATAAAACTATGGAAAAATACTATGGCCAACCCCATAACCGTGTTATTTATTTTGTTTGCCCCATTTGTAATTCCACTGAAAAATTAAATTATTCTAACTTTTATGATCAACATAAAGATCATTTAAATCGATTTAATCTTTTAAAGAAAAAACAAATTTTTAAATTACCAATTAATTTTTCAATTAATAAAAGGAAATCTGATTTGCCTATAAGTAACCCTCGTCCATCTAAAATTAAAAATTTAAATAATAATGATCAAATTATTATTCTCTCGGATTCTGAAGACGATGATGTAGTTTTAAATAATATGGTAACTCTTCCTGATTTTGAAAATGATGTGGATATAGATTTTCTATCTGACTCTCAAAATGGAGTTGATATAATAACTCTTTCTGACTCTGATGCCGAAATAATTAATGATAGTACGATACAATATGGTGGATCATTAGAACCGGTTGTAAATTATGATTTACGTAAATCACATGCCATAGTTAAAATGATGGTTGAAAATTTAAATTTAAATTCTTTAACCGTACCCACGCCCTTAATTAATAAATTTAA
Source organism: Schmidtea polychroa (assembly GCA_959609185.1). Classification (NCBI taxonomy): domain Eukaryota; kingdom Metazoa; phylum Platyhelminthes; order Tricladida; family Dugesiidae; genus Schmidtea; species Schmidtea polychroa. The sequence continues at coordinate 2,959 of CAUHTR010003193.1, forward strand.
TAACGTTACCAGAGAAATGGGATCTGTAAAGATTCAATTTTGTATAGAAGTGGAATTTGAAAAAGATGGAGAATTTCAATCTTTCGTCATTTCAAATTCTGCAAGACCCATGAGTGATACCTTTTTAAATGAAGGAATTGCTCTTCTCAATGAGAAAATTACTTTAATTAATGAAAAGGGAAGTAATTGGATTATTAATAAAATTAAAGAAATACATTTTGTTATTACAAAATTTTCTCAAATAAGTAGATTGAGTGGGAGGGGTTCTCTTCCAACTCCTAAATCATTATTAAATAAACATTGCGTAATAAATATTAACAATACGGATGATTTGTGTTTCATCTATAGCATTTTGGCTATTTTGAAATACGATGACGTTGATGGCAATCATAGAAATCGAATTAGTAATTATAATCTGTCTGATCTAGTCTTTGATCCTTCTGACTTACCGATGGTCTCTGTAATATACCTAAATTTGAAGATAAAAATCCAGGGCTTTCGATTAATGTTCTTGCATACGATGAGGATGCTTTAGTGGATATTTTAAATAATTCTGAAGTATTAAAACATCCTTATGTTGACATCATACATAGATCGAAAGTTGTAGGCGGAAGACCGATTAATTTAATTTTGTTGGAAAGCAGTGATTCTTTTCATTATATAGGAGTCACTAATCTTGATAGACTTTTAAATTGTCGTAATCCTACTGTTACTAGTACTCGAATTCAAAGTCTGTGGTGTAATCGCTGTTTAAATGGCTTCCGTACACTTGAATCTTTAGATAAACATAAAAGTTTATGTGAGAAAAATCAATTAGGAACAACTTTATATACTTTACCATTAAATAAGAATTTATATTTTAATGATTGGTCTAAAACAGTTACTCCCCCTTTTGTGGTTTACGCTGACTTTGAGGCTATCTTACCTACTGATAATAGATATTTTCAAAGGCACTTGCCGATTTCTGCAGGTCTTTTGCTAATAAATAATTTCACAGGGACTAAATTATATAAAAGTTTTTTAGGGTTAGATTGTATTGTTAGTTTCCTTAAAGAGATAGAAAAAATTGGTATGAAAACAGTTTTACCTTATTTTTATAAAAATTCGAAAAAGAAAATTATTTTACAGATGCTGACCTTATTTCTTTTTCTTCCGCAGTTATGTGTTATCTTTGCAAGAAAACTTTAGTAAACCCGACTAAAGATCATGATCACTTTACTGGTAAATATTTGGGAGCAGCTTGTTCAACTTGTAATAATTCTCGTCAAATAAGATATGAATTTCCAATTGTTTTCCATAACTTGCGAGGGTATGATCTTCATCATATCCTCAAATACGGATTGAGTAGCTTTAAATCTTGGAATATTTCATGCATTCCAACGACAACTGAAAAGTTCTTAACATTATCTGCGAGAATAGGTGGTTTAAATATTAAATTTATCGATTCCTGCCAATTTATTAATAGTTCGTTAAATGACGCTGTTAAAACTCTTACTAATTTACCGATAACACGATCAGAATTTAGGGGAACCATTGTTAATAATAAAGGAATTTTCCCATATAATTTTGCCACTAGTCTTGAAGTGCTTCAGTCAACTCCCCAATTACCGCCAATTTGGGATGGTGTTACTGAAGACGAATATTCTATGGCTGAAATTATATGGAGGGAAACCAACTGTAATAACCTTTGTGATTATATGATGGTCTATCTAAAACTAGATGTCTTTCTTTTAGCTGACTTTTTCCAGCAGTTTCGAAATAAATCTTTAGCTCATAATCGTCTTGAACCTTTAAACTTCTTGGGCATTCCCGGTATGTCTTGGAATTCAGCTCTGATGACTTTAGACGAACCCATCGAGTTGATTCAAGACATGGAGATGTTTAATTTCTTTGAGGGTGGTATAAGAGGGGGGTTGACATTTGTAAACAAACATTATGTTAATACAAATGAAAATACTGAACTTCTATATATCGATATTAATAATTTGTACGGCTGGGCTCTTAGCCAAAAACTACCTAGGGGTGAATTTTCTTGGGTGACGGATGAGCCTGAATTAATTAATTTATTAAAAGACTGTGAATCTATTGATCTAGATTCACTTTCATATGGGTATACTATGGAAGTGGATCTAGATATTCCAACATCTATTCACGATAAACTTAATGATTTTCCGGTTGCAGCTGAAAAAATGTGTGCTCCAGGATCTAAAGTGGAGAAGTTGATGCTTACACATTTACCCAAGAAGAACTATGTTCTTCATTGGAAACTTCTACAACTTTATCTTTCTCTTGGAGTAAAAGTTACTCAAATTCACAGGGCTATCAAATTTCATCAGTCTACTATATTCAAAAATTACATTGACACAAACACCCAACTTCGAGCTGTGTCAACAAATACTCTTGATAAAAACTATTTTAAGCTTCTTAACAATAGTTTATATGGAAAGACAGTCGAAAATTTGAAGAAACGATTGAACTTGAGATTGTGTAACTCAGCTTCTAAACTGATTACTTATTCCTCTAAACCCACATTTAAAAAGACTTATAAAATAGATCATGACTTAATAGCCGTTCTATTAAATAAGGATTCAGTGTGTTTGGATAGACCTAGTTACATTGGTCAATCTGTACTGGATCTATCCAAATTACGTATGTATCAGTTGCAATATATTGATTTACAAAAATATCGAGATGATTTTAGCTGTGAAACCAATATTATTGCAGGTGACACTGATTCCTTCTTTTTAGAGGTTAAAGGATGCAAATTAGATGTGCTTTTACCAGCTATGGTAAGAGATAACATGCTGGATACATCGAATTATGATTCATCTCATGAATTATATTCAAGAGCTCTTGATTCCGTCATTGGTAAATTCAAAGATGAAAATAAAGGGGGTAGATATAAGGAATGGATGTTTTTAAGGCCTAAATGCTATAGTCTTTTGGGTGATAAAGAGAGCAACAAGGCTAAGGGAATAACTTTGAAGGGTACCGACTTAAAACATCAATCGTACCTTGATTGTTATCATAATAATTCGATGATTTCAGTACCACAATCTCGAATAGTAAGTAAAAATCATCAGTTATTTACAATAAAAAATATAAAATTAGCCCTAACTAATAATGATGATAAGAGGCATTGGGTAAATAAAAATGAAAGTCTAGCATATGGTCATTATAAAATACTTAACACGGTTATGGGTCATAGTAACAATGCTCAAGTTAGTGATCCGGACGAAGAAAATGATCAATACGTTCAACCATATTTCCCAAATGATGATTATGGTCACCCACACTTTCCATATGAAAGGGAACATCAATATGTTCTTGAATAAATTTTGTATTGAAATAAAATTTTATTTAATATAATTATTGTTTTAGTTCTTATTTGTATCATTTATTTTACGTTGTTATTGTAAAGTATTATTTAGACTATTTTATTGTGAAATAGTCAAAGTTTTTATTGTTGCGAATTTTTTTTTTAGTTATTAAAAGGTTTTATTATTATTATTATTATTATTATTATTATTATTATTATTATTATTATTATTATTATTATTATTATTATTATTATTATTATTATTATTATTATTATTATTATTATTATTATTATTATTATTATTATTATTATTATTATTATTATTATTATTATTATTATTATTATTATTATTATTATCTGTGTGTGAATTATATCCGAGTGTTTATCACATTCATTGTCATCATTATAGTACTCGGGTTCAAAAATGTATGTATTACTTTTTCTTATATACGTTTATAATTCAATAAATATATATCTATAATAAAATTATACAGAATTATGTAACACCATACCACCCCCCCCCTAGGGTACCCATACAAATATTGCGTAATACTGTATATTTGGCTTGGTTTATACTCCTCACTTCTCACTACTCTATCAAAATGTATTGAATTTTTTCCAGGGATATTTGGCTTGGTTTATACTCCTCACTACTCTAATGAAGTATAATTATTACATAAGAGGTCAAAGGTCAATTATTATGTAAGGGGTCAAAGGTTAAATATGATGTAAGAGGTCAAAGGTCAATTATTACATAAGGGGGGGTCAATTATAAGGTAAATTAAAAAACCAATTATTACGTAATCAAAAATATAATTAAGTCATTTTATATGTGATTACGTAACTTTACAAAATTATGTAACACCGTACCACCCCCTAGGGTACCCATACAAATATTACGTAATACTGTATATTTCGCTTGGTTTATACTCCTCACTTCTCACTACTAATGTCTGGTAAATAAAGTTGATTTCAGATTAAACTACTTTTCTGACTGAATTTTAAATCAGTATTTATACTGATTTGATTGCACGCCTACGCATTCTCTGCTACTATATCCTATTAGCATGCGATAAATTTGTAATACTTTTGCATGCATGCATGAGTGTGTACAATTATTTATTTTTAATTTAATTAGTTTAATTAATCAAAATTTTGTAATTTTTATTAATTTTTACGATTTAGTTTCATAATTTTTATAATTTAAATAATTTTAGTTTTATTTTAGTTTTTATTAATTTAACAATTTAGTTTTATAAATTTTATAATTTAAATAAGTTTATTTATTTTTATTTTAGTTTCATTGATTTAAACAATTTGGTTTTATAAATTTTATAATTTAAATAATTTTTGTTGGTTTTATTTTAGTTTTCATTAAATTTAGTTTTATCAATTTTATAATTTACATTATTTTACTACTTTCATTTTACTTTTTTTAATTATTTTATCAGTTTACTGTATATTTTAGTTTCAATTTTTAATTTATTTATTTAAAACATTTCATATTATTAATTAATTTAACTATACCGATTATTTTATTTATTATTATTTTATTTTCTAGTTGTTAGATTTTTTGAATGTGATATTTCTCCTAATTGTGTTGGTGATTGCAACTTCTTGCGTTTCTTTATTTTATTACATGTGTTTTATTTATTCTTTATGTATTGTGTATTTTAGTTTGTCTTATTTGGTGTATGATCATGGTGCGATTTTTATGTTATGCATTTCCGGTTCATTAAAACAACTCTCAATTCTCGGTTTTAGCCCAACAATAGTTAATGAGAAATACATGTTATTTGGTTCAAAGGTGAACAAAAATCATTTTTAAAGATTATTTTTAAATTGATAAGAAATTTCGGATAAAATTAATTTGTTTAATTATAATGAAATTATATCACGAGAAAGAAACTCGTTTACACATTTATATTTTTTAAAATTGTCATGTTAGTTGATTTCTTTCTTTTGATGTAATTTCATCATAATTTAGCAAATTAATTTTATACAAAATTTCTTATAAATTTTTTCTTTCTTAATATAATTTTGATAAATTATTGTTTAAAAAAGGCCGGTACTCTATTCGACTTTTAGACCCGTTATTTTTAAACTATTTATTATTTAATTTATATTATTTATTGATAAAATAATTCATAATTTATCGTGGGAAAAATGATCAAAATGCCAAAGAAAAGAAAAATTATGAGGAAAACCGCGAATTTAATGAAAAGTTGTCATTGCCATGTTCCTACATTGAAAACTTTTTAAACAGAAAAGACAAACAATGTCCTTCGAATATTTTTATTGAGTCACTAAAACTACTGGAGGAGAACTTTCGTCATCGGTTTCAAGATTTTTATGCAAAAGAAATGGACATATTAATATTTGAAAATCCTCTTAAATTTGATATTGTAAAAGCCCCAGACAATTTACAACTAGACCTAATTAATTTGCGATCTAACAACGTATATAAAACTAATTTTGGTGAAAATAATTTAACTGTATTTTATTCAAATCTACCAGAAAACAAATTTCCCAATTTAAGAAATTTTGGAAAATCAATTATTTGTATTATTTCAAGCACCTATTTATGCGAACAAACATTTTCAAGAATGAATTTCATAAAATCAAAATATAGAAAGAGGTTGACGGATGAAAATTTACAACACTTGTTAAGGATCTCAGCATCCCAAACTAGGGTTGCCGACTCCTACAACCTCGAACCCGGGAGATTATAAAATTGCGAACAGTATAATGCTTAAGAAATAATATAACAGGTGTTTTTTCACTTTTTTTACACGTGTAAGTGATTTTAACTAATACCATAAAGATTTAAACAAAACAATTATTTTTACAGTTTACAAATCATGCTATTTTTTTTTGTTTTTAAAATTGTATTTTTCTTGTTGTCGGGCTGACTCCAATAGCTTTGGTGAATTAAAAGTTAAAACTTCAAAAACTGCACTTTTTCTTGAAAAATTGTAAAATATTGTAAAAACGGAAAGACGAAAGATTTACATCTTCCGGGTCATATACAACCGGGAGAAGGGAGACGAAAGCCGATTCTGGAGACTCCCGGCAAAAACGGGAGGGTTAGTAAGCCTATCCCAAATAGAACCGAACTTAAAGGAATTAACAGAAAATATTCAAGAACAAAAGGCACATTGAATTTTAATAAATGAATAAACTGAAAAATTTGATATTTTGATATTTTCCCTATACATATGTAATTAAAATTTTAATTTTTTTCCTTTTTAAGAGTTGCAAAATTTTTGTTCTCTGACATTATTATAGCATTTTAAAAATAATATATTTTTTCTATATTGATTTTTAATAATATTTATACTCGTTTATGGTATGAAAGTGCTATTTAAGATACATTTGAATGTGCGGCCCAGATAAAAAATTTATTTTGAAAATGGTCTGTTGTCCGAAAAAGGTTGCCGACCCCTGGCATGGATAGTAAAGTGTGAGAAATATGGTTAAATGACATTATGCTCGTTAATTAGTGAAATTGATTATTTTTTTTAATTTTTCTTTAATATATTAATGTTTCATTAGTACGAAAATATGATTTAGATAAAAACAGACTGCAGAATATATTGAATAGGTACGACAGTGTCTAAATTATAATAAAAAAATTATGTTATTTGCTTGAATGCAAGTGTAGCGTCGCACTGTCGATGCAAAACGATTGCGGTTTCAGACTGGTTTTAGGTGTTCGGAGATTTATAATTGTTGTCCAGATTTTGAATGTACAGTAAAGTATACTTAGTTTAAATTAGCTAACTATACTTTTTAAGAATTTTTCGCATTGCATTAGCTTATTTCTTAAGCAAATTGGTATTTCGGTTTGTTAAATTTTAGCGCTCTGTATAGTTGATTTAATCGCCTACGCCAAGAGCCGACTCTGCATCTATCTACTATTATTCTATTTCAAACATATAATAAACAAGCGACCTTGCAGATCAAGTCTGGTCATTGCGTGTTTGTCTATTTTCTATGTACTCACAAACATCATTTTACACCTTACAAATGAAAATACACGAATATATTAGTGAAATTGATTAATTTTTTAATTTTTCTTTAATATATTAATGTTTCATTAGTACGAAAACATGATGAATATATATATATATATATATATATATATATATATATATATATATATATATATATATATATATATATATATATATACTTGTCTATATAATTTAGAAATGTAACTTTTGGTTAAAGTATTACTTGCGTAACTTTGGACGTTACAGTAATTAGACATACATGATTAATATCAAGATAACTTTACAACGTTTATAAATCATGTTTCCAATTTATCCTTATCGCAGGTATTATATTGAGAAACATATAAATTAAATGCAAAGTCTATTTAAATTATTATAAAGTTTTTATGGTTGTTTAAGAATACGATATATTGCCAAGGCAGACAAATAATACCTCCAAATGAAGAAGAAATTAAAAAAAACCTGGACACTACGTAACTAGTTCAAAAGAAGAAAACCTAGTATTAATTATCAAGTCAGTCATATTTATCGTCTTAGGATATGACTATTTCAACAGAAATCCTTTATTCGATCAATTTCTTGATATTTCGCCTTCATCCTATCTTGATAATTGTACTCTTTATTTCCTATCGTTTTACATTGCATAATATATCCCATTCTTCACATTAGCCTTAAAATGATTTGGAAAATTTTTGACTTAAAATAATTTCATGAAACCAAATATATAGCGTAAAAATAAATCAAAAATTATTAAAAACAATAAATATCTGATAATAAAAATTAACAAATACATCGTGCAAAATTGTCGTTTTGGAATGAAATTGAAATTACACTAGTAATCACTATAGCATCGTTTGAAAATATATCATTAAAACAACAATAAAACTAATTTTATTTACTTAGTAAAATCATAAAATCATTATTGCACTGTAAAAATATGTTCAAGTAAAATAATTTTTGCTTGTCTGTCAGTATTTGAGATTTGATGCTTTAAATTCAATAATAAAAATAAATGTTAGTTTATCCCATAACGTACTGATTCAGAATCAGCGTATATGACGCATTGGAATATATTATAGAAAATCATTTAGTCAAGTAATTCATATTGATATTCCATAACATTCATCAACCGGTTACATAGATTCGATGCAGAATGTCAAAGTCCAATATTTGTTCAATTATAATAAGATATAAAACTACTAAAATTATAAAAATAATTTATAAATAACAAATCAAGTTAGGTAATATATATTCAATCAAGATTATTTAATTTATCATGAGTGGTTTTTATGATCCCCTCTACCTGTCTGAAGAAGAAATCAAAGATATATCAGATTTGAATGAAGGTTTCGAAATGTTAATGGAAAGAGATTTATTTTTAAACTATACTAATGACCTTGATGATGTCAAAGAAATTCTTACACTAAAATATCATTCGAAACCCGAGACAACTCAAGTAAGCAATTAATAATAATATTAATATTAATATTAATAATAATAATAATAATAATAATAATAATAATAATAATAATAATAATAATAATAATAATAATAATAATAATAATAATAATAATATAGGTTTATTAATTAATATAATGAAATTATAAATTATATAGAAACATAACAAATGGATACCACTTAAACTTTATTCAATTATTTGAAACCTTATTACCATTAAATGCCAAGTCAATATAATTATTAATATTTTTTTTAAAGTTTTCTGAAAACAACACCATTTTCCGAATTCATCTCATCCACAACTCTGTTGATATATATTTTTTATTACATTACTAACATGAGGTAAAGGATCAATAATATTTACTTTGTTGACCAGTAATGTTTATTAAGTTCAATTTTGAACTAAAATTTTGTATAAAAACAGAAAATATTTATTGAGTTCCTTTTAACAAGGCATTCATTGAAATAAAATTTCATCCATAATTACTAAAGACATTATTGCCGCAAAATATTTCGGTACTATAGACTTAGGGCAAAATAAATAATTAATAAAAAGTAAATGGTTTTAAAATGGTTTTCAAAATCGTAAGTATATAAACGAAACGATGGAAGGAGACAATAAATAGCATATAATGTTTTATTAAAAATTCAATCGTAGTAAAATAGTTCTTTCACTTTTTTTTCGTCCCAAGCAACAAGTTTACAACATTTTCCCCATTTTTACTTAAAATTTTTTAAAATAATTTTTAATTATTTTCACGAAAATATTATTGTGAATAAATAAAAAAATTAATTTACTTAAGTTTCATACAATTTGTTTTTGTAGTGCCTTTTGTCAACATTTTCTATGAATTTTTAGTCCAATGTTCTTCAGCGTGTGTTCCACGGAACTCTTGGATTCTGTACAATAAATTAAAGATACAGTTTAAAAGTCAAATTGCCCCAGTTTTTGAATTAATTAACAAATTATTTTACAAGCCCTTACTTAAAAATTTCAATTTTGCTTATAGATCTTGGTTAGAAATATATCTTCACTGTTAAGAAATTGTTTCTATCATAATATACATAAAATACGACGTATATACTTTAAAAAAATTATGATTTATAAAATTTTAAAAATCCATTAATTTTGAAATTGCCCATACTGGGGTCCTAGGGCCCCAGATGAGAAGCAATGCTATAAATGTTATTAAAATAAATTTTTTTATCTGACTTTATTGCTAAAAGTTACGAGTATACAAACTTTAAATTTAAATTAATTTTATATCGATTTTATTTAAATATAAATTATTTGTATTAAATTAGGATACGATACCGTTACATAATATGTACTGGAAAGCTCCCTGCTATTGACAAGAAAGTTAGTTTAGAATTTGAAACAGCAGTGAAAAACCTTTACACTAAAAACAAATTATTTAATGATTCGGATAAATTCACTTTTAAAAAAAATAGTATTTGGTGAAAAAAAATTAATGCGCAACAGTAATTTAAATCTTGAAAAATTGAAATGTATTTGAAAACTAATCACCCGACTTTAAAAAATAAAAGTGTTGAATATTTCGAGTAAAGATGCTTAAGCAGAAAAATAAAATAACATGATGAAAGCATCTCATTTGATCAGTTATTGTGTTGCTCAACCGGGCTATGCTTACACTATTGCTGAAAAATTAGTAAAACCATGTGCCAAAGATATATAGTTTCTTGCATGATAGAAGAAAAACATGTTAAAATCGTTGATTATGTGGCACTCTCGGATATTACTATCTCAAAGACCATTAAGAACATGGCAAATTACTGTGAAGTGCAACTCATAAAACTTTAAAAAAATTGTATCCACGGGGTTTCTCTTCAGTTGGAAGATTCTACAGATGTATCTGGGTTAGCAGTTTTACTGGTTCTTGTATGATACATTGATAAAATGACTACTGAAGAAAACAACAACAGATAAAGAGATATTTAAAATAATTGATTCATATTTGAAACAGCATGATATATCTTGGGATTTATATGGCCATATACATACTGATGGTGTAAATGCAATGCTTGGAAGTTTGGAAGGTGTAGTTGTGCATATAGAACAGAAAAGGATTTACGTTAAGAATAATAACTGATGTTTTCATCGGCAGGGCTTTGCAGTAAAACTGATTGTTTTTAATGATTGCGTAAAAATTGTTAATTTTATCAAATTAAGGCCTTCGAATTCGATTATATTTACCTTGTTATATAAAAATATGGGAAGTATAGATAAAACATTATTGCTTGACACCGAAGTTCGATTGTTGTCTCGTGGCAAAGTATTGACAAGATTTTTTTCACTTACAAGATGAAATCAAATTGTTTTTTTACTGAAAATCCACATGAATAATTTCACAATTTAAATGATACGAAATGGATGCAACAAACGGCTTATCTTTCAGATATTTTTTCATATTTGAATGAAGTAAACTTTTCTCTTCAATGCAAAAATATGAATATTCAAAATAAAATAAATTTTGGACAAGTTGTATTTTGATAGAAAAATACTGAACTTAACCCTTTGCGGTCCTATGTCGAGTCTAACTCGACATTCCAATAATTGCTCATTTCAATTCAAAAAATAATTTGAATGATTATTTATATTGTATTATTGTCATAAAGTAAAATTTCAATTCCAAAAAATACCTTTTAATTAGTTCAAGAAAATCATATATACAAAAAATCATTAAAACAATTGTAGACCTGGTGGGTAAACGTTTTTTTACGGACCGCAAAGGGTCAATGAAAATGTAAAAAAAATATTTATTGCAGTATTTATCAGATTTCAAAAATACTTTTGTGGAATATTTTCCTGCTCAGCCAGAAAATCTTGATTGGGTTCAGGATTCATTGAATATTTGATACTTACCAATTACCAATAAAAGAAAGAGCACATCGATATTTTAACTAATATCACATTAAAAATAAATTTCTTTTGCAGGAGAGATTTCGAATTTTTGACTTCAAATTTTTCCCCAATATCCTGAGCATGCTAAGAAGTATTGCACATCTGATGCCCTTTGCTACCACATATATATGTAAAAGATCTTTCTTTTTATTGATTGCCACAAAACAAAATACAGAAATTGATTAGAACCACAAGATGGTATGAGGTTACAAATTAGAAGAACTATACCAGATTTTAATATAATTTGTAATAAAAAGCAGACTTAACCTAGTTATTGAGAACTTTTTATTTCAAATTTTTATTATTTGTTTTCCATATTAAACTTTTTATATGTAAAAATAAAATTTTGTTATAAATAATTGTGCTTTTGTTAGCTTGATATTTTTTGAAAATTCGGGTTCGTCAATAATATTATCAACAGAAAGGTTCCGAGACCGCGAAAGGTTGAAGACAACTGATTTAGTTGATAGTTAATGACCATCAATAATTTAAGTTTAACCAATTTTAATTTTCTGTTTTGTTAGTAGTTTCATGTCTATTTAATTTATAGTAATAAACCACTGAATTGTGAAAGAGACTGATAAATATTCTTTTGTTCTTTATCGAGAATAATTTGTTTCAAATAAATTTCAACATTTTATACGCTAGTACACCTAAACCTAGAATTTCGTCGTTAATTGGGACCATAGAAAGATGACACAAATCGAAATCATTTCGTATGTGTTTTATACCAGTTTTTCATTATTTGGTATCTTGTAGTAAATTTCATGAAAATAACCAAATTTTATTAATAAAACATGTTTTTATATCATAAGTGTATGAATATTAACAAAAACTATAATTCGTTATAAATTAAAACAGTACATTAAATAAAATTTAAAAAATTATTAAATTAAAACAAAAGTTAGCTAAATTTATTTTACATCTTAAAAAATTATTAAAATTTAACAATGCATATTGAGATTTTAACGACGCATCTTTGAAAACGACGAAAATCGAGGTTTAGGTGTACTTCCTATTTGATCATAAGCTAGAAAAAAAACTATTTGATCATTTGACATGTTCCCCATGTTACATATTTCTTCTGATATTTCTTAATCTGTTTGAGTTCAAATAATTCATATTTTACGTTTGTATTTTTACAGATATTAAAAATATATTGAAACTTCAAATAGATTCTATTAAGGTCAACTAAATAGAATATTTAAACAACTAATTTAACTTTAAAATAATATAAATAAATTAAAGTAAATAAATTAATGAATTTTTAAATTAAAAAAACGTATTAACTTAAAAGGTTTTACATGGTCAGTTCTTTATTAATTACTTTGTATGAAGGAAATTTTTATTGTCTTTAAAAATAATTTAAAATATCAAACCGATTACAAAGATTTTTTATGTGGTATGCCATTTTATTTGAAAAAATTATTTATATTTAGAATACCAAAGATAAGAAAATTTATGAAAATTATCCAGCGGTTAGGATTAAATTGATTGAATTGCTATTTGCCTTGAAGACCAATATTGGAGGTACTTCTTTTAAGAAAGAGATAGGAGAAGTTTTCAAAGCATCTGAATCTCAAATTGAAAGCAAAATGGATGAACTTGAAAAAATGATAAAAAGAGATAAATTTCCAATATTGATAGCAGGTCATTTGAATATTTTTGTAATTTATTGACATACTGGAACTTTTTAAAAATTACTACAATGAGATTATTGATGAGTTCTCGAACTCCTTTGTAGTGATCGTAAGTGATGAATCAGCATTTGTTGCAATAAGAATAAAATCCATTAAATATTGGAATTAAAAGTTCCACAGCTCACCAAAGGATTTATTTACTTGCATATCTAGAAAATAAAATTCAACTAACTCCATTGACGGAACAAAACGAAAACTATAAAAATCACAAAAATCGATTAATAAACAAAAAATTTAAATCCCTAAATAATTCTTCCAAAGCCACAAAATAATTTTCAAATAAAGAAACAAACACTTGGACGTGATAAGATATAAAAATGAAACGCGCACAGACGCGAAATACACAAACCGGCAATTGATTATCATCGAATGGACATTGATTTGGCTTTTTTATAATATAAATATTAACATACCTATAATAAATGTGTGTGTGTCATAGCCAGATGTTATCTTGAATTAGCTTGGTGACATTAAATTGGAAATTACACTTATAGAAAGATAGAAAAAATTGTTGTTGGAACAAAAATAAATAAATATATACAAACATGGTTCAGAAAATTTTTATAATAAAAAATACACACAACAGGACATTGATTTAGCATACCATTTAATTAGCTGAAAAACTTTCATTTTTAAAACAAATAATTATCAAAATGTTTAAAGATATTTCAGAAGCTTCTTCAGTATCAGGCCTTGTGTGGAAGAAAGAAATTCAATTAGAATATTGGATATTGATAAAATATTTCCACTTAAATTTTTCGGTTAAAGTTTAATACATAGTTATTCACAGCAGCCGCTATTCAATGATAGTTTTATGTTTGTAAATAACTGCGGGAAAAAAGTTTCAGAAAATGATTGTAAATATTTTTTTAGTAATAATTTTGGGCCCCCTATAGCTGGTGAGCCCCCGCAACGCAGAGTCCTGCGTCCAATAGTTACACCACTGCTAATTGTATTAATGTATTTGGAAAATAGTTTTTTGTCTTATTTGTTTATAATTTTGTATTTGCGTAATATTTAAAAGTTAATGCTGAAACGAACATAGCTTAGTTAATATAAATACGAAAATTGAGGTTTAAAAATTAAAATCGCTGAAAGATATTGGTCCATGAAGTGTGTTAAAAGTATGGAGCAGCGCTCCCTAAGAACCTCCATGACGTTTAACGTGTCAATGGGAATTTGAGTCACGGCTAGTTAGGTGTTTTGATTTTGGTCACTATTATTCATGTTTATTATTTTGTTTTAATATTTAGTTGATGAAAGTTTGTATTGTCTAAAGATACTTTATTCTTATTATTTAAATCAAACCTTTCTAAACTAGGATCCTTGGGTCATAAACGGTAGTCAACATATGTGAAATGTTGATATTAAATTTTAAATATTGAATTTTTAAATATTATATTTCAAATATTATATTTTAAATATTAAAATATTAAATTCGTTTGATAAATTATTCTGAAGATATTTAATTCAAGGCGGAAAAGTTTGTTTAAATAATATTGTATTATTAATAAAATTTTGGATTATGACTTTATCTACTGTTAACAATTTAGAAAACAATTTTGAAGATATTCTCGTAAACACATAAAATAACTTCGAATTGAAAAAGGAACTTTAGAAGGTATAGATGTAAAAATCACAATAATCAATTAATTAATTAAAATTCATATTACCCATTAACCATCATAAAGAAATCAAACAAAATTCGTTCTTGAAAAACAATTGATTAACATGAATTTTGAATATATTTGTGAGAGAGAGAGGTTATCAAAATCGTATCTTTATAATTAATAACGATTTAAAAATAACCCTTGGAAGTCCCTTTTCGCCCATAAAGTTGAGGTTTAAAACAAAAAATGTACTTCATTCATATTTAATAACAAAACATATATTCACTTTCTATTTTTGAATTCTTCTTTATTGAGATATTTAAGTAAAGGTAAATAAGAATAACTTTAGTGGTAATCGTTTGTTTAATTTGTATTAAAATTGTCTGAATTGTTTTAATATAGTGTAATAATTATATTATGGACTTTGAAGTATTATTCATTAATTTAAGATTACTTAACCTTCTTGATGAAATTTAAATATAATTGTTAAAAGTATTATTAGGAATAAAGTTCATATGAATTCTTATTTAAAATACATTCCATTTCTTCACCACGTATAAAAGCATCACAAAAATATGATTATATACAACAAAAATAACCGCGAGGTAAAGCTTGTCGAAAGGAGACGATATAGTTTTTTAGGGATATTAAATAATTAATTTATTAATAAAATATATATTGTATTATAAGTATCAAATACTATTATATAGTAAAAGTATAATAAATATAAATGCTGGAACGCATAATTATCATTATTATTAAATTAATTAATTCGCCATTTAAATCGATTGTTTTAGGCAAATTTANTTTTAATTTAATTGATTCTGATCATTTATATTAAGGAGAAGCTAAAGCTGGTAAAAGCTCTTTTATAAATTTGTTATTGGGAGACGACATATTGCCCGTGGGCATTGTTACATGTACTCGAATAATCTGCGAAATAAGGAATTCCGAAAAGAGAACAGTAACATTCAAGGGAAGAGGAAAACCTGAAATCGAAAAAAGTTCTTATGATAATATATATTAATATTGATATAATTTAATTACTAAGTTTATATCAAGTTCAAACTATATGTGAGGAAATAATATAATATTTCATGATTGTTGTCAGGCGCGTACGCAGGATGAATCCATGGGGGGTTGGTATATATTATTTATATATATATATATATATATATATATATATATATATATATATCGGCATTCGGTGTATTTCTTAAAATGTTTTAAGTTTATATATTTATTAATTATAGTTTTTTATATTGTTGTTGGAATCATGGGGGGGGGGGGGTAAACCCCCAGTAACCCCCCTGCGTACGCGCATGATTGTTGTAATTGAAATTTTCATTACCTTTGTTTGAGTCGTGTGAATTAATTAAAAATTAATTAATTGAATTACGAACGTGATATATAAAAGAAAATATAAATGATATGAAAAAAGAGGAATCAGTGATAAATGTGAATCTCCCGAAATTTTAAAACGTTTAAAATTATTATTAAAATTATTATTAAAATTATTAAGTTTAAAAAGGAATACAATTTATTGAAACTTATACACAATATTCAAAGGAGTTAGACTTACTATGTGGAAGCAATCAAACAAAACTAGTGTGGACAAATGTATGTGAAATGGCATTTCATGGTATGAAGAATTACTAGTAAAAGTATTAATAATGATAATTCTAGATTTCTAAATGAAACAGTCTCCCTTCCTTCGGTCTCTTTACTTATCACAAAACTACTCATACTCAAAGTTATCTTTACCGTATCGTTATTGGTGTGAAAAGATTATGTTTAAACACATGGTTCAGCTCAAATAAACAAACAAAATCAAAAGTAAAATAAGAACTTCATCATCAGATGACAATGTTGTGTATGACGGAATTTAGAAGATATCATTCACTGTGAACTTTTTGAAGATAGCTTTACGGATTAAAGCTGGATTAAAACCAAGAAAATAATAGCACTAAAATTCAATTAATATAATTATTTAAAAGCAATTTAAAGCTATAAGTGATACCATACCAAATTTCTTTGAATGTATAAACTATGTACATTTACTGGCAAAAGTGATATTTGAAGATAATTTAACAATCCAAAGTGCAATATGATTCGGTTCAGTCAGAGTAGTGTTCAGTAGAGAAATGGTAATCAAACGATAACTGACACTTGAATAAAAACTTATAGAACAGATAAATAAAGAAGAAATAATTAAAATGGATGTGCAAAAGATTGAAAGAAAAGGTTACATAGAGTCATAAAATAAAATTGGCACCCATCTCAGTCGAAAAATAAAGTTTTCTACCAGTTCATCAAACCGAAAATTTTGGGAAGTACTTACTTAGTAAGTTATGAAAACTGGATGATAATAGACATAATGACCCTGGCGAAATAATAGAGAAACGTTATATTTGAAACAGCTTGATAAAAATTTCAACTACAAAAATATAACTAAAAATACTTTTTATCTCACTATTTTAAATTCTCTCAAAATTAAAATTTCAATATTCATGCTCATATTTAATATTATGCAAAATCACCTAGTTAAGAAATTACTTTGAAAGGAACATTTTATTAATATTTTGAAAATATTAATAAAATTTAAAATTTTCAAAAAGATTAATTATAGTACCTTCGATCGATCTGAAATTCTGAAAGAATGCATTGTTTTCGACGATGAATCTATCTGCCGAATTTCAGCTCGATCCGATCACGGGAAGTGGGTTATTTGTCGTTACAAGATTTGTGTGGCTCATACAAACATTCAAAAATACATGCAAAGTGAAGTCAATATAGACAGTAAATATAAAATGTGTAAAATAATTTTAAAGCTAAGCAGATGTTTTAAAAGAAAGAGATGTAGAATGCATTTATAGATATTTAAATATTTGAATTTTAGTGGTAAAGATAACATTGCTGAAGATGTAGTTTGGATTTTTTAAGAATTCTTCGCAGATAATATTTGGAAATTAATTTGTTTGAATGATATATATCATCAAATCCGACGGATTATTGTGAGTAAAATGGAATATTCTTCAATAAAATTGAATGAAAGCTTAACTGATGTTAAATATTATTTGACATAAAACACTTGAAATCAAACTTAATTTTTTTCCAGTGATATTGTTTAAGTTTTATGAAAGCGTTATGTTCTCCTTTTTATACACAATACAGAAATAAACAAATCTTTCTCTCGCTGATTCCATTCTGATTGAATTTCTCTCATATCTTTTCTTTCAAAATATGTATAAATTTAAACAAAATTGAAATATTTTTAAAATTAAACTCAAAATAAAATTTAATTTCCAATATAAATATTTGAATAAATTTTTACAATTTTATTTACTTTTCAGTTTGTTAAATTTTTATTTAGAGCGGTTTAGATAAACTTAAAATAACTTAAAAACGGAATCATTTATTAAAATGTTCAATCAAAAAGGAAGCATAGAACGATAGACTTATTAAATTGTTTTTATATTATAATTATAAAATTTTTATCATAATTGTATAATTGTATAAATTGTACCGAAGATTTTGATTCATTATTCTCAACAACACCAAATACTTACTTAAATTATCTAAAATTATTTAATCGGTGAATTTTAGGACGTGACTCAATTTTTTACATTTTAGAAATTCCATAATAAACATCAATGAACTTGAAACTAAAATCGTAGATGAATTAACAAATAGTTATCGATTAATGATTGAAAACTGATAAAAATTTTTAATTTCGGTAATTAAAAGTAATTAAATAAAAATTTTGCCTGATTTATTTTCGTTTTACACATTGATCATTAAATTTAACCCTCTTACGCTTACAAATGATGAATTTATTGGCAGTATTACATATAAAAATTGATCTCTTTGAGAAAACAAGCCTTTTGATTATCTTTCAGTAAGTAATATGAATAAATTATGGATCAAGGTCAAAATCCCCCCCGTAAAAATATTAATAAAATATACAAAAAAAATAAAAAATAATAATAATAATAATAATAATACCCTTGCGACATGTTGAATATGACCAGTACCCTTGTGAGCATTACCCATAGGGGGACAAAATATTTTGTCGGATAGACTCGGAGTATATAGATTAATACTAATAATAATAATAATAATTTTATATATTTATTATTCATTTATTATTTAATTGTTATTTATTTAATATTAATAATACTTATTTAAACAAGGTCAAAATCCCCCCAGCCGGGGGGGGATTTTGACCTTGATCCTAAATTATTTATTTTGAAGAGTAATAACAGTTCAAAAATATTATATTTTAAATTTACGATTTCTATAAATTTAGCTTTGTCTGGAGAAGAAGCTGAAGAAATTTCACAAATCATTAGACAGGAAATTTATCCAGATTATACCGAAGCCATATATGAATATCCAGTTAAATTTTTAGATGTAAATTAATTTTTAATTAAATTTTATAATTTAAATTTTATACTTTTATTATATTCAATGTTATCTCTAATTTATTTGTCTTCGGCTTGGAATATAATCAAATTTAAACATAATCAAATTTACACAAAATGTCATATAATTGAAAATAAATTTGATAAAATTAAGGGTAGTAGTATATTGTGATCTCGTAACACCACCAATCCTCTCAGATACTACCAAATAATCAAATATCTGACCATTGACCTTGAAATTATATAAAATCTATCAAACACATCGTAATTATTGGTGTCGAACTTATTTGGTTTATTGTTTTCCTGGAGATTGATTTATAAGATAAATTTTATATGAACTAAATACATAATTCTTTATGTATGTATGTGAATGAGTGATTATGGAATAACGCTTAATAAAAATGACCAAATGGCAAATTTTATTATAACTTGTAATTTTGTTCGACAACATGGCATTTTTATTTTATTGCTATATGAAAATCGACTTTCCTCTATTGAATGATGCATAATTTGTCCAATTTGGACAATTAATTCCGGCATTTTTAACGGGTTATAGCTAGTTATATATATTTAATTTTATATATTATTTTATATTATTTATTCTTAATTTTGATTTCAAATGGATGCATCAATTATTAAACAGATAATTATTTATATAATATTATGTAAATCATTTGTACATTTTAACTATATGCATTTTATTTAACTTTAATGAATAAAATTTCTGAATTTGAAATGCATGAAAATGAAGTTTTATTTAATAAATATTTAAAGTTACTTTAATAGGTTTATAATAATAGAAATAATAATTATGATAATTATAATAAATAATACTTCCTCTGTCTAAAAATGATAGTCCAGTTGCATTTTAGCCTTTTTCCCAAAATGATTGTCAATAGAGAATATAAAAAATTGAACGGTTTTGTAAAACCTTTTACTGTAAAAATACATTAAATAATTTTATTTTATTGATTGAACAAATAACAAAACTGCATTTTAAGTATCACTGTTACGTATAAAAGAAATTGCCAAAGTCAAACTGGACTATCATTTTTGGACAGAGGGAGTAATTATTATTATTACTGAAATTAATTAGACTTAAAAATACATTTTGGTTTTTGACTTTTTTAAAATGTATAGCTTTCAAAACATTACACCTTCGATTTCTTCATTACTGATTTTTTATATTCATTGACTTCAATCGGTGATGCTTCGCTTTTGGATAATTTTAGGAAACTTTTTAAATAACAAATACATAACGATTGAAACCATTTTTTAAGATTTACAAGCAATTCTTTGAAATAAAACATTTAAGTTATTTTACATCTTTCGAAAAACATTGCATGAGCATTTAGCAATTAACACCTTGTGTTGGTAATTAATTAACATATATGCGGGGCGAATCCGCTCAAAGCAATTTTCAGTGATTATGCGTGTTTTTAAACATATATAAATAAGTCGAGTGCAAAAAAATAAATAACTTGTTGATAGAACTGCCAATATAACAATGGCCACGTGACGTATCACGTCGATATTTGATACAGATAGCATTTGATGTGAATAGCAAGTAACTTTAGAGCAACTGATTAATAGCAAACTTTTAAAGAAGCACTTTCATCAATGTCTGAGAAAAATAATTGAAAGAAGTATTAACAATGTGAGCGATTTAGGCGATTTAGGCCTTGCTTATAAATTGCCCTCATGTAAACAAGATAATTACCAAAAATAAAAAAGAAATGTAATCAAAATAATTTTACATTCCTCCTAACATTTTTTAGCAATAAAAATATTAATACAGAACTTCACGCCATTAGGTTTTCGTTGATTTTAATTGATTACCCACTTTCTAATTGGTAAGAAAAATAAATAATAGTGAAAGGATAAAATTACTATTATTTCTCTTCCTTCAAATTGGTATAATAATGCTATCAAACGATGCTCTCGTCGTTGATTTGTGTTTTTATAAATAAACATGTATAATTATGTCATATTTAGACCCCTTTTAGGTAATCTTATAGACAAGGTAAGGTATTTTAATTCATTTTTAAAGAATGTTGTACACACAATAATGTCATGTATTCTATCATTTATAGAACCATACTTATTTGGTGGACAGTCCTGGTATTGGAGATACGTCAGCTTTGGAAAACATGACATTTGACTACTTAAAGAATTGTGCCCCTGCATTTATTTTTGTTCTCAATGCTACAAATTGCAGCGGTTTAAATATTAAGGTGACTTCTTTTGTTTATTGAAACCAAATTAAAAGTAATAAAACATTAAAGGCTCATGAATTAATCGAAAAAGCTAAAACTGATTTAGCAAAAGAAGCCGAAAAGTATATCACAGATCTGACAGATATGAATAAAATAAAAGAGTACTATTTTCAATATCATAAAGCCATATTTATTCTGAATCACTGGGACACCATTAAAAAAAATGCAGCCTCAAAAGAAGAAGTTGAAAAAGTTCGCCAGATAATAATTTCAGAAATAAAGAGATTGTGGCACGACTCTGTTAATGAAAATGAGCAAATATTTTTCATTTCAGCATTACAAGTTATGGAAACCCTTATCATTATATAACATTAATTTCATGTAGGCTAATGAATGGCAGAAAAACAATATCGTTCAAAATGAGATTATAAATATCAGAAATTGTATTCAGAAATTAATTGTTAATCTTTATGAGAAAAATATTTTAAATTCTTTGCAGTATGTTTTTATTTGTATTTATTCATCTTTTAAAATTTCGATTGATAATAAAATCTCTATTAACCGTTTGTGGACGGTAGGCCAGCAGTGCTGGCCACGAATTTTGTTCCATATGTTCTACAATGTATAATGGCCAGCTGTGCTGGCCAAACTTTAAAAAAATCATACCACAATATCGGGCATTCGTATACTAAAAAATTAAGCTAAAATATATACTACTTATTAAAATTAATTCCGTCCGCAAACGGTTAATTAATTAATTAATTCCGTAGATTTTATTTTTATTTGTTTTATTTTATACACGCGATCACATAATCATTATATATTGTATGAGAGTACAATAATGTTAGATGCCCAGCCAGGGCCCGTGTGAACTCTTGAGAGGCTGAGTTTAAAAATTGCACAATGCAAAAAAAAACACTTCTAAATAAATTATTTATTTTTAACAAATCAAATATTATATAAGATTCAGTGCCGTAGTTATCACCAGATAGTCCACAGCAACCTCAATATATGGACCCTCATTCAAACAATTATTTAACTAAACTTGTAAACACTCTGTAATTATGTACCCCTGATTGTTATGACATCATTTTAATTAAGTCTATTTTATTGTTTATTGAAGATCAACTACAACATAGCTTTACGCTTTACAGTAAGTTCAGTTTCTTTCTGCGGCACATTTTATTGGCAAAAATGTTAACAAGTTCATCAACATCCATTTTCTTTACATATTCGTTTTCTATACTGAGAAATGATTGAATACAATATACCAAACAAAATTTTTACAAAATAGACTCATTTATGAACTTTTTTTGTATCCTTAAAGGATTCCTTTGTAAGTCAGATGCTCTCGACATTAGATGTCACCAAATAATTTTTTTGTAATATTTTTTTATTAAATATATAGGTTTTTGTACCTGAATGTATGGGATACGGATTGTTGCGTTCGGGCGATATTACAGGGCCCGAATCACATACGTTCATTTGGGTAGGCAGTTAATTACAATAAACATACTTCATGTTCAGTGGGACAAGTTTCATAGGTGATGCATTGCCATTTGCAAAATTTTTTAAACGCAGTTAATGTAATATCAAAATCGCGTATTTTGTATTTGAAGAACTTCAAAATTTCACTATTGTTATATAAAAATTAAAAAAAAAGAAATAATAATTTTAATTTTTTTAGATTATTCAATATCATATTGTACAATATGGAAAGGAAAATACTTCAAAAAATAAATACAACAGTAGACAAAAAATATTGTCGATTGTATGACAAGAAACACGCAGAATGGTTATGTGAAATATTGGAAAGCATCAGTAAGGAAATGGAGCAGAGAAAATCCAAAATCAGAGACCAATTAAAGCCCAAATTTGACACAATGGCGAATGCTCTAACGAAACATTTAAAAAGTGTTGAAGTCCAAGACCGAATTCTTGAAATATCGAAAAAACAAATAACGATCCACGAAAACATGGAACTTACTAATATAGTGCTAAAGAAAATTCTCGAAACAAAAATTTATGAAGAAATAAGAATTTGGGAAGAAAAAAATAAACAAATGGAAAATTTATACAGCTTTCTTAATAGCCTTTTTGAGGATAATTTGAATGAGATTAGTGATGAAATTAAGATTTCTAACACTTTGATTAACAAAGAATCTCTAATTAAGGCTTGGAATATGTCGAACCAAGTAGAAATTTCAGATATTGACAAGAGTTTTATATCGAAAATAGAAACAGTATTCATTATATCAACAATCACTCTGCTTTTCCCAGTTGTTGCGTTGGCTGGTTTACTTGCAACCCCCTTAATCGTAAATCATATGTTCAAAGAGCAAAAGATGAATGAAAAAAAACTAGTTGAATATAAAAACAACCCAGATGAATATATAAAGAACCTTATTTCTACAAGTTTGCAAAAACTTTCAGCGCGTGAAATTGAAAAAAATTTTTTCTGTAACGTTAAAAGAAAATGTGAAGATCACATTAAAAGTTTTGAAACCTTTTTGACTGTTGAAATCAACGAAAAGAGACGGTTAATTATGGATATTGAAAATGAAGACAGAGAAACTCCTGATATTTTAAAGTTATTGTGTAGTTTGTTTCGTAATATTGAAAGTTGTTATGGAACTTATCATAGCATACGCAATATGTATGACTTTTCAAAGGATTCTTGTTTGAGTGTGCCGTGTTATCATTATGAAAAGTTGATTAATTCTGAAAAACGAGAAACGGAAATTCTTAGTAGAGGAAAACATGGAATTGTATTTAAAAATTTCAATTATCCCTCACTTGTTTTCAAACTCTATAATAACCAATTCATTGAATACAATGCGAGATTTCAAATGCAGGAAATATTATTATTGGTGTAAGTCTTTTATTTGATTTCTAAAAATTCAAAAAATAAATCTCAAATCTGATTGGCTCAAATATAATATCCAATTGATTTCTTGAATTATTATTTTTATTCGGCAGAACAGAGTTTATAATCCAATTAGAATAAGAAACTCAAAACAGTAAGTTTTATTTGTACCACAACTCAGAATTGTTTCAATTAAATTTTGATCGATACATTCAAATACTGTTTTATAATAAAGTAGGTGACCCTAATGAAAGCGAATCTAATTTAGCTTTAAGAAAAATCCCTTTGACTAATTTCTAAAATTTTTAACTCATTTAAACGTTTGTTCGCTCAGTTCTTTCGACCATTATGACAATTCACCTACGATTTTCGCTCATTCATCGTTCTGTTTCAAATTTTGTTATTTGTCCATCATGAACCGAAAAGGTTTTCAAAAGTTAATTTTTTTATTTCCGATTAACAATTTGTAACCATGTCTGTTAAGCTCGAGGATTTGTCTTTAATTTAATTCGCTTTATTTAATAAGCTGTGATTAGTTAAATAAATTTCTCTAAGGACTCCATTATTATGTATATACTCGATTTTTCATTGCCTAAAAATATTAATTTTTAATTTTAGATAATTTTGCATTTTGATTTTATTTTTGCGTTAAATTTAATATTTTAAATTGCTTTACACATAATTTTGTGTTTCTACATTAATTTTACATACAGGTAACCCTCGATTAACACGGTACTTGAATAACACGATTTCGCTTTAACACGGTTAAAATATCGCGGCACACCCTTGTCTAACACGATATTTTTTAGCACGGTTTTGATTTTACACGGCTTCAAAATTGATGAAAACCCTTAATTAACACGGTTTCAAAATTCAAATTTGTACAATCTTAGTTGACTTTTTTATGTACATATACGTATATAAATAAATATATGTAATGTAATGTACATTTTCAAATTTGTACAATCTTAGTTGGCTTGTTTTTTTAAATATGTATACATATGTAATGTACGTTTTCAAATTTTCTCAATCGCAGTAACTGTTTTTTATGTTTGTATATTTTATGTCCAAGCCATTCAAGTCATACATTACTGATTTCTTGTAGTGAAAAGAAGCCCTTTAAAGAAGTGATTTTTAAAAAAAAAATTGATTTTTAATAAATAAAAGTGAAAAGAAGTGATTTCTAAAAAATAAAAATTGTCAGAATTAAGTATATTTAAATTTTAAATCATTTAAAATCAGTTCAGTTAAGATACATTTAAAACCAATAAGATTTTATAGTGGTCGAGCAGTATTGGATGAATATCGTGCTATTGTCGATTTAGCTCATTCCTTAGGCGGAGAAGGATTTGAAGATTTGGCCATTCGGGATGTGAAAGAATTGCTAGCCGAACCAAATTTGGGAGAAGAGGAGTTAGAGGCGATGGTCAACGAAACTTATACGGATTTACCAAGCTCAGACACTGATACTGAGAGTGATGCCGCAGAGCAATACTTCACACTCAAATCATTAAGAGAAGGATTTGAGATGGCTAAAAAATTAGAAAACCATTTCCTTGACAATGATACGTCAATGGACCGTAGTCTGAAAATTCAACGCGAGATAGAAAAATGCTTAGCTTCTTACCGAGAAGTCGAGAAAGAACTTAAAAAATATCAAAAACAGGCTCTTCTCACTGATTTTTTAACCATAATCCAGAAACCACAAGCGACTAATGAAGTGCCAGAAAATTATTCAAGTGATGAAGAAGCACCAGTAAAAATTATTCAGCCACATATTACATATTTTTTCAGAGATTTTGAGAGTGATGATGAAGTTGAAAGTGATTATGATGGAATTTGTTAACCTTATCTATGGTCAATTTAAATTATGCCATATTTTTATTTTGATATTTATGATATTTATTTTCAATCTTCTGTTTTTGTACTGGATGCATGAAAATAATAAAAACTATCAAAAACATAAATCATTTTTTAAATTTTTTGGAACCAAACCCCATGAATTGTATTAATTGTTAGTCTCAATTAACACGGTTTTAATTAGCACGGAGTATTCTTGGAACCAAACTACCGTGTTAATCGAGGGTTACCTGTATCCACAAAATATTTCATTCTTGAAGAATATTCCTATAAAATAGCAGGCGTATGAAAAGAACCATTTTTCAATTATGATTTGTGCAAAAATTGAATTGTTTTTTGACCGTCCATCTCCTCAAGCAGTAATTGATTTTATTTTATTTATTTTTCAGTTGGAAATTAATTTTCTAACTTCAAATTAATCGTCAACAGCTTCCGATTTCCAATTTTATTGTTATTTTTTCATTTAAGGTTTTGATACTTTCTTCCAAAATGTTGTCTGTCAACAAATTGTACCATTTGAAATTCTGACAGTCTTTATTTCATCTTTAGAGAATTCCGCATTAATTCTAAATTGAATTTTGAAATTTTTCAATTCTTTAAGACAAGCCTCCAACTTGATTTTTAAACAATCTTGAATATTTATTTTTTGGACATTGTAACTTGAAATCTTACTTTAGAATTAATGGATGACTAATTATTTTTTGTTAATGAGCTACTAAATTATACTTAACTATTGGTGGGTTACAGGTAACTAAACTATACCCTTTCGTGCTATTTCCAGCGTAACTCAGAATACAGGGTTACTTTAAGACTCAATGCACGTTGAGTAATCAACGTAGGAATTGTATCAAATGGGCGAATACTCGCGAAAGTGAACGTACTTTTGTTCACTATAATCTTCGAGCATTCGAATTGGTTTGCGAACTATTGTTAGAAGGTCCCAAATTTGTTAGTTCATAGTGAATCTTTAAGATGATAAGAACGATTGTTAACAAGATTTTATTCTAAGATTATAACATATAACAAGAAAGTTCGACCGATATTCCGCGCATTGGACGCCTCTTTCGTCGATGTTTTCGTGCATCTTTAGACATTATTGGCGACTTAAATGTCTGATGCTCCTAGCTGGAGGTCTACTGTGAGTGCTTCTACTCTGGTTCCACTGATCATTATCGGATGAGTACAGGTTTTGATCGAGACAACATTTATAATACTCTTTATCATTCAGCAATATACTCATACATTTGGAGAGGACCCTGGCGTATACATTTCACTATTGTATGTCTCCTCTCATGTATTAGTCTTTAGTGTGTCTATCTACGCTGGCAATTGTGACACACTGATGTGTTTGGTAGTCATTTTCTTGTGGTGCACACCAGCTGACCTATAGCGTTGCCTATTACCGGAATTGGTGTCGATCGATTTCGATCCGAGTTGTGCCACGTCCACTTGGCAGAAAGTATATCGTTGATATAATTATTGGCACTATTTCAATAGACATTAATTAATTACGGAATAACAATATTTGACGTTACTTTTCGAGACGTTTGTTATTAGTCATAGTTTTACTAGATTTGCTCGCAACAAAATGCGCGTATTCTAAACCGTCTATATTGGCAAAAGTTGAGCAGAGTAATTGAATCATGTCTTCAACCTATCTAAGGTTGATATTGTGGAGGGCTTGATGATGTTTATACTACTAGTTGCGTAACTCACCTATTGTGAGGTTAAGTATATTTTATTTATAAACATTACATGATTCTCCAATGTTTCAAGTTTAGAAATGTCCTTAAATTTTCAGGTCCATATTTTTGTTGAATTCTCCGTTAAGTTATCGGAGTTATAGACGCTTAACGGATATTTATTTACTCGTTATCACTATCTTGGAAAATTTACGAGTAGAATTATAATCATAAGAGTTTGCTTAATATAGTTAATCTAATTGTAATTCTAACTTTGTTAATGTCTTTCAGTTGCAATATTCCTTTAGATTTGTTGAAAACTCTAGTTGCAATTTCGGTTAAATCTACTGTCTTTTGGTCATCTCTCTACTGCAGCGCTGTCAACTTTATTATAGCCCGCTAGCCATATTTTCTTCACCAAACATTTCGGGGCCAAGAAGGTTGATTTATGTTAATTAAAAAAATATTTTATTTATACTAAAAAGAAAACTTTAAAATATTCGTGATATATTAATGAGAACATTGTGGCCGTAATTGTTTAGCAACAATATATTTTATGTCTACATCAATATTTGTTGTGGCAAATCTAATTATATCTTCAAGAGTGGAATCTTTCAAACTGTTTCTATATTTTGACTTTATATATGTCAAATCGTACTTCCGAACATTGATACAATTTGAAGTCCAAAATCTCTCAATTTTGGATATTTCTCTTTATCTAAAAATTTGAATATTTCTATTCCAGTTACTCCATGAGATGTAAAAAATGGGTCGGCCTGCAGGTCGCATAATTCTATTTGATATTTAAGATCAACGGAGTTGACATCAATATTAATTGGATCACAAAATAAATCAATAGACGGTTTAAGATCATCAAATTGAGAAAATATTTCATCGAAATCTGTAATTAGCATATTCAATTTTGGTAGAAATATTTTAAAATTTGCTTCTATATTACATTCTTTCATTTCTTCATAGATCTCTTTGCAAGATTCAAAATGAAATAAATTATTTTTTTCAAATTAAACCTTAACAATTTTAATTTGTTTCTAAATCCAGTAACATATTTATAAAGGTAACACTCATTTGGATCTTGTCCTTGTAAGGATTTATTCAAAATATTTAAATAATTTGTAATGTCCGTTAGGAAAGCAAGTGAATAAATAAAATTTTTATCAACTAAATTTGCTGTCAAATTTTCATCGATGGAAATTTCTGTGAGAAAAAGATGAACTTCTTTTCGAAGTGTAAAGAATCTCCTCAAGCACTTTCCAGCACTTAACCAACGAACGTTACTATGTAAAAGCCGATCTCCATACTCAGTTTCCAATTCATCCAAAAACGATTTCTGCCGCGAATTAAATTAGTAATTTTGCAAACCTTGTCCATTACGTCTTTTAGTTGTAAAGGTAAACCACATAATGCCTCCTGATGGATAATACAGTGTAACATACTACATGTTAATCCTAATTTTTGCAAAAGTCCCGCGAGCCCAATATTTTTGCCCGTCATAGCTCTAGAACCGTCAGTTACAATAGCAGTGCGCTTGTCAAATCCGCCATACTCTATGCACATTTTAATTGTTTTTAAATATCTTCACCTTTTGTTGTTCCGTGTAATGATTGTAATTTTAAAAGTTCTTCTGAATAATTATGGTTTTCATTTACAGTTCTTATAAAGATAAACATTTGACTTGTATCGGAAATGTCTGTGCTTTCATCCAAAGACAGAAAAATAGCAGCAACTATTGATTAGGTTTTCTAATTTATTAGTGACATGCATGCTAATCTCGTTTACACGTCGGCTTACAGTCTGGTGAGAAAGTGATACTGTTTCAATTTTTTTACCATTTCGTTTTCACTAAATGCTTCAGCCATTTTATGGCACATTTTTTAATTAACTCTCCATCCAAAAATGACTTCTTTGCATTTACTATTTCTAAACCAACTTCAAACGATGCAGCTACAGATGCTTCTTGAAATTTTGATTCTTGATTAAAATAATTCGTTTGATGATCCAGCTGCTTTTTAAGTTTTTTCACTAGTGGTATTTTCAAGTCTCGCGTGTACTAATGATACTTTTATTCATGCATGGAAAGATAATGGCGCTTCAAGTTATATTCTTTACACACAGCTATGATTTGTAAACATTCCAAACACTGTGGTTTACCATTCTTGTTCAGAATAAATAAATAATCTATCTCCCAGCGATCTTGAAATTCTCGATTTTCGAGGTCTATTTTTCTTTCATTAGTAGCACTCATGTCATAAAAATCCTTAAAAATAATTTATAATCAAAATGTTGACTAAAAGTAATATTTAAGAGCTTGAATAATGATCTCATAATTATATAAAATCAAAATTCAAGTCTTAAAAGTTACTTAAATTTAAAAAACTTACTTTAAAACCATTTATAAAATTGAATAAATAAAGTAAATAACTTCACACTCTCATAAATGGTGAGTCATTCAGTGATGCACACACCAACGTGTATTATAGAAACTTTTATATTTCGGATTTAGGTGTAATATTATAACACAGTCACCCCTCAACAAATTCTAGACAAGACTGCACTCGCACGATTGCATGAATCAACCAAATAGCACAGGGTAGTCTGTGCATGACGTGCGCCAACCATAGATAAACAATAACCAACCAAAAATATAATATGTGGCGCCAACGTTGAGCCAACCATCATCAGACGTTAAACGGATTGCTGCTGTATTCAGCCAAGTTAAGTGAAGTTACGCAAACTAAATAGTACCTACTTTAAATTCAAATTAGATTTAAATTTTCACATAGTAAAATAATTTTAATATTAATAATAATGATTTAGTAACTATAAATTTATTCATAATAAAATGTACTTACGAGCCGCCAATTGGACAGCCCTAGCTCTACAGTATTCTAGGTTGTTTTATTAATCTCATTGCTTTGTACGAAAATAAATTTTGATCATGAATCCCTTTTTATTTTCGTATTTCGAAAGTTAGACAAAGATTTCTTACAGTAATCGGGTCAGTCAGTATCGTTCTCAAAGGTCTTTGTGCACGGTTCCGACCGTTATTTCCCTGTTTTGCAAATGTGGCTTAAGGTTCCTATAACAATAATTCTGTTCAATGTTAATTTAAAATTTAGATTAAGGATCTGCTCTTACTTTCCCTTTTAGAATTTTGATATAATTATCCTATAGTAGTGATGTTGTTCCATGTTAACTTTAAATGTTTTGGTAGGGGCCCAACCTTATTTTAATGTTAGTTACAGCGCGATGATCTGACCTATAAGACTTTAATTTGCGCTATTCGCTTGATTTATATCATTGATGAAGTTTATATGTCTTGTATCTGTCTTATTTCTCGTGGTAACTTGTCAGAGGTTTAAGTCGATGGTATGTTAGATTAGGAGAACGAACTCTTAGTGTCTTATAATATTTAAAATAATGTAGTTTAAATGTTGAATCTAGGTTTGTCGTTCGCATGTTCTATGAGTCGATTACAATTAAAATAAAATGAAAATTGCTCGCTATACACGGCCCACTAGACACTAGAGTGACGAACCCTTAGGGTTATTTGCTAAGAATCAAAAAGCTCGACGTGATTCCCGATCTTCTAGATATATTAACCTTGCTGATTGAGGTACCGCAGTTACTCATCTTACCTATTGCGGGAATGGCACGAAGACGCGCGAGCCTTCAAATTGTAGATACTCAAGTAGATATCCCTTATATAAGTTTATTTATTCCATACAACCCGGTACGAATTCATCCAATTTATATTGATTCTCATTAACTTACATCGTGATGTAAGTTAATATGATTTGTCTTATTTCTATGTTTCTCATAACGCGATCTCCTTAAAATGCATCTTTTTTATAACACGGTACAAATTAATCGCGTTGTAGGAGAGTTGACTGTAATCATGTTTCCTTACCCAATAAATATAAGACTATAATTTTAATAATAATGTTTTCAAATTTAATTTAAAAATAATACTGATTTTTAAATAAATATAGAAAATTGGGCGACGCTCTAGTATAGGGGGGCAATATAAATATAAATAAAAATTAATTAAGTGATTATAAAATATAAAATAATATATGTAATTTAATAAAATATAATTAATATACCCTTGCGACATGTTGAATGTGACCAGTACCCTTACTACAAATACACATAGGGGGAAAAAATATTTTGTCGGATAAATTCAGACTATATATAAAAACTTACAATATGCTATGGGCGTTTTAAAATTAGTTGTTACTTGTCTAGATTTATTCTAATCAATTATTTTATAATCTTTATTTTATAATCAATTAATTAATTTATATTTATATTGCCCCCCTATACTAGAGCGTCGCCGAAAATTGACTAAATATCTATAGTAAAAGAATTTGATAAAGCTTGACGTCAAATTAACATGTTTTTTTAAATCACCTCTGAATTTAATGAAAGATATTTGAAGTAAGCATGATCTTACTGATTAGTATTCATATATTGTCGATACATTTTCTAAGATACACCAAAATGCAAAGATAACATTAACCATTTTCCAATTATGATTCGAAAAGTCGAAGTCATCAAAATTGAAGGTTTTAAAAATCTCTACATTTTGAAAAAGTAACTCACTAATTTCAATGAATCTTCTTTCAGAAATTTGCGACTCTCGTATAGTGCTATGAATCGTAAACCAAAAAATCTTTTTCAGCAAAGTTTTGCACTTAAAATCAATATCATATATACATATGTAGTCAAAAAACATCTTGTGGCTAAGGGACTCTGTCTATAGTAAGGAAAACAAATGCCCCTGACTATAGGCAGAATTGGCACTTTGTACATAAAGATCAATAATTTCACTTTTCTAGATTAACGAGGGCACGATAATTCATAGTGACCTAAAACACTAACATCTCCCTGCTATTGTAAAGATCCTCATCCAGTAAATTCTACGACTAGGACGAACTATGAAATTGATACTTTTCATATTTTACATTGACAACTTAAATTTTCATTAAGTAAAATATATAAAATATAAATAGAATAGTCAAGAGTAATTTATCTTAATAAATCAAACCCTAAGTTTATGTTTATATTATTTATTATGATTATCTCTGTACATTTTCTCCATTTTTTGACTTTTATTATATTTATCAAACTATTAACTTTAGAAAAGCTCCATCAGATGGAATATTACGATGCCAGCATATCTGCATGTTGGAAAACGATAAAAAAGTTTTGCTTGTTCTTGACGAAGTCGATTGCAATTTACAAACCTTTCTAGAAGAAAATGAGTATTTAATTCCTGGCAAACAAAAAAGAGATACGAAACCGTGGAAAACGGCTTGCTTATTTATGTTAGACATAAGTCTTCAGATTTGTCAAGGATTACAGCACCTTCATTCATATGAGCCAAGAATGGTGCATCCTGATCTTAGATTGGATACAATATTAGTATGTCTAAGTTATGAAATAATTTCATTGTGATTTGAATATTAATTAAAATAGATTTTTCAAATAAATCAGTACTATGAAATAAGTTCTCTATTAGCACAAAATTTTCAATTTGAAAACTATAAGCTTATTTGATTTTCAATAGTAACATGTAATAAACTCGATCTTCTGAAATTTATTTTCTTAAGTTACTGATGAAATCCAAGTACGCCTGAAACGAGTCTGCCATTAGAAATCACATTGGATAATACATTAAAACTTTATTTCAAGCAGATATTGGAAAGTAATTTATTCCATCTAAGACAAAAACATTAATTTCATAAAACCGTTGCCAATTTTTGACACGTACATACACGCGCCCATAAAATAATAATATTAAAATATCAGAAAACTACACTCACTGTTGGTGAAATTACTAACAAATTGAAATGTTGGAAATAAATATCTAAAAATAATAGAAAACGTGTGAATAATAATTAATTGTTGAAACGCGTTTATTTGAAGAAGATTTAACTTTATTTATTAATAATTATTATTATTTATTATTATTAAAACAAAAACAATTTTCCAATATAATACATGTAGAAAATTTAACTAAATTTAAAAAATAAGACGAGCCGAACAATCCAGTTTCAACATACTACAAACATCCGAATTTATAACAATATTTTTAAATATATCTTACAGCTTTTATTTGCAATTTTTAATTATAATGCCATTAGATTGAATATGTATGTCATTCAAAAAGCAGCGAACTTTTTGAATATATGAAATAAATTGTCAGTGTAGATTCTGTCAAATCAAATCCATCGTGAATTAGAACTTCTATTTTGTTTTTGGGCGATTCTGATAACTTTTTAATAATCGATTTCAAATACTTTTCTGCTTCATTAGCCGGTTCAGTTATCCATTGATCTGTTTTAATTAATAAATCTTCTCCGTCTCTTCTAATTCAGAAAATACAGCTTGAATGTTATCGTCTTCCAGATCTAATTGTTGTGATTCTTCAGATTTTGCAATTAAATCCTGTAAATCAACGTCATGTTTCATCAAAATCATTATATCAAAAATAAATTTTCAACTTTCAAAAAGATCGTTTATTTCCAAAACAAATTTTCAAAATCACACAAAAACTCCACGTTTTAAAACAATTTGAAAAATCTAAAAATTCCAAAAAAATTAATTCAATTCAATTAAAAAATTCAAACCACAAAAATTCCAAAAACTACATTGTTCGCGTCTGTGTGTGCACACATAAATAAGTACACCTAACTGCGAAAGTTAACATTATCTATAATCTAAAAAAAATCAATAAATATATATTATAGGAACACACAAACTTACCTGTGTGTAAAAATTTAATGCTGCGAAATTTAACATTATACATTTATACAGTAGTATAACAGATATTTCTTTGAGTGAAGGTAGAAGAAAGAAGATTAGAAAAACTTAAAAAACTATTTTATCCATATACGCCTCTTTTTTCCTAAATGTCTTAAAAAAATTAATGTGTTTGGTGATTACTTTATTTATTTATAAATATAAAAATATCTAACTTACATTTTAGCGAAATAATTCCAGATAAATGCATAAAATTCCTAAAAAAAACCCTGAAATTTAATTATTAATATATTATATTATAAATGATGACTAATAGTAATATTTAAGAGCTTGAATAATGATCTCATAATTATATAAAATCAAAATTCAAGTCCTAAAAATTACTTCAATTCAAAAACTTACATTAAAACGATTTTTGAAAAATTGAAAAAATGAAATTAAGTTAACATTGTCATATAATTGGTGACTCACCTCAGGTGGTGTGCACACCAACATATATTATAGACAATGTTAACGTTCACAGTTAGTTGTACACTTTCAAAATCAACGCGCACACAGACGCGATAATTAACCTCAGGATAACCCAGCTTAGGATGTCTAAATTTCAGCACGACTTTCAGCCATGCTGAATTAGTAGTCATGGGCAACGGAGGTTTCAAATTTCTTTATCAGCCAAATGATGCAGATGGAAGATTGGCCTAAAAAACTTATAAAAATCTGCATCATAGATTTAAAAAAAATCACAATTGTGAATTTGATCTCACCAGAAAATCAAATTCAGAAATTGTTTTAGAAATTTTTGTCTAGCCAAAACATTGAAGGAGAAATTAAAATCAAAAAATAGTCCATTTTGATGCCTCTCGAATGACTTTTAATATTTACAAATTTATAACTATTCCATTATTATTCCATTATAATCAAACCACAAAGACAACCAATGTATATAAACGAAAAAATTAATAAAGCAATAAGAAATCTAAAGTAATGTGGAATAATAAAATAATATGACAACTAAGTAGTACAACTTTTTGAAATAATATCAATATAGCTCTATGGACCGTTGTGGAAGAATATTCATGGAAGAAATATATCCTCGTAATAGTTGGTCACTGTTTTCTATATATTTCATTGTTTCATAATAAATTCCCCAAAAAGTAACTACACTAAAGTATTAATGAATTGATATTTAAATTTGGTGCACTCAAAATGATATTATTAGATTATGGAAAAACATTCAAAACTCGAATGATTAGAGCTTACTGTGAAAAACGATATTAAATGGCAATATCCTAGTTCATATTATCATAGTGGATTGATAGAGATACAATTCCGGCAATTAGTGTCTATGAGTGCTTTTTTATTTAATTTTTTATATTATAAATGCAAACTTTAAATTAAATTGAGAAAGTGGTAGAAAAATAAATTGAACACACAAACATTACATATATTAAAACATGCATGTTAACTTTTGATGTGTAAATGTTGAATGAAATAAAATTTTATTATAAATCAGTAAATAAAGTTTTTATTTACTGATTTATAGTCTTCAATCTCATTTTAATAAATTCAATGGAAAAAAATCAGTAGTGAAATTGGAAAACAAAGTTCTTATATTAGTTTAAATTGTAAAGATTCCTAAAAACACCAAATTTTGTAAATTCTAAATTTGAAAAAAAATTATTATTGGCAAATTATGACTCGTATAGTTGATTTACACATCAAAAAAAATGTTTGATAGCCATCGGTTAACTTTGTTTATCATTACTAACATTTTCAAGATAATATTTATTCATTATCACTTATTAGTTGCATTTAAATAATATTATGAATTGTTTGGAAAACTGTATAATATAATTGTGTATTACAGTCACATCCCGGTTAACTTTGTTAAATGATTCCAGGAAACGCGACGTTAACCGAATCAAATCCTGGTATAAAAAATACTGCAATTAAATCAATTTAAACCAAAAAAATATGATTACAAAAATTAGATTTTGATTCTTTATGTAGAGATACGAAACTAATTTGCATAAAGTTTTTATTGAAAACAATATTGAAAGTGATTATATAAATATTTGCTCCAGCAGTCAACGTTTCTACGAAAGCATGGGTACTTGATCTGGCGATCGTACTGAGATTGTTGATGAACTCGCATTTGGACTTGTTAACTCAAGTATCGTACGATGTGAAAGTATTTGAATCTTTATTAAGAATTACTTTGATCATTAACTACTTTTGGGAATCAAAGACGGATGAGTCAGTCCGGCTTTCGTAACGAACTTTATCATGAGAATCACTAGAATTGTGAATTGGTATTCTAGGGAAAATTTCTTTGGTTGAATAGAAGGTGTTGATGATCAAGCTCATTAACAGAGAGATCTCAGCTAGGAAAGCAAAGGTTTCAGCTTCTCGACTGTTTGGCATATTTTTTTATTGATTTTGATGAGAGTTAACGATTGAGATGTCGAAAGATGCATGAATTGTTTATGATGTTTTTGAATAAAAAGAATATTTAAACAATCATTTTAATTTAATTAATTTAATAAAATATTTTAAGTTTAGTTATTAAGTTGATATTTTTATTAATGTGAAAGTCAGAGGCACTACACTTTATTAGAACTAAATATTTTTTTCCCTTTTTACAATGATAGTGCTTCTAGATTTAATCGCTTTTAATTAATGGGTTATGATCTTGGGCATATTTTTTTATATTTGTTTTTTATATTTAAAGATGTTGGTGTCATACGAAGATCCACTGCTCATTCACTAGTTTTCGCTGCTTTTGATAACATCTAATTTGGCCTTTTAAGTTTAAATGATTTCGTTTCAGTCTTTAGCATTAGTGATATTAGTGCTAGCCATGATAAATATATAGTGACAATAAAATATAACAATTGAATAAAAACAATAGACATAATAAAACAAAAAAGGGAAATATTAATCAGGGTATGACTGTATAATAAATATTATTTAAGAAAGTTTACTTTAAATCTTTATATAACAAAAGTAATAATTTCTTTTTATTATAGGTCAGAAAAATAAACAATTCAGACAAACTGGAGATATTTATCTGTGATGCCAGTTCAAATTTAATTACCCAGAGATATCCAAGAAAAAGTGGCAAGTCTTCCGAAACCAAAGAAATCGCATTCGACATGGGAGGTTTCACAAAAGCAAACATATTTCGATTGGGCCAGATATTTTATAAACTCTCGCAGTTTGAAAATAGAATTGAGATCACGCAAGCCCTATTAAATCCGTCCCAGATTGATTCAACTGATTCAATGAATTCAATGGATTCGAATGATTCGATTGAATGTAACCCTGAAATAGATTGGGAAAACGAAAAGCACCTGAATGTGCCCAAAGAATATAATGACCTGATTATGGAATGCGTTTCCTACGAACCGGAAAACCGTCCGAATATTGAAAAAATTATTGAGACATTGAAAAATATTCACGTGACTTAATTTTATTGTGATTTTTGTTAACATTTTTTAAGTCAATTTACAAATTTTGATTAAATCTAATTATTTTTAATTTTAAAATTACTAATTCATGTTGTTGAGGATACCTAAATGAAAAATAACATAATAAATAAATAAATTACCTGGGGAAGATCGCCATGACAAACTGGGAAAACAGAAAAGAAAACGGAAGTAAAAAGAAATTAAAAATGAGAAAGATAAATCAAAAAAAGAAAACAAACAAGAAATTAAAACAAAGGTCATTGTTAATTAAGAAGTACAAATGAAGGTGGAATTTCAAATTCCAGAAAAACAAAATATGGGAAAAAGCCGTATCTTGACAGCTTGTCAAAGATAGCGGAATTGCCGGGAGAAGGCGCCTTAACAAAAAAGGGAAAAGGAAAAATATCTGGACATCTGTCAGAGATAAGGCTGACGTAGTGGGGAACACAGAAGAAAATGAAAATGGGAAAACAGAATCTGTTGCCAGTGCCACAAATAAAATAACTATATAAAGGGAAACTGGTGGACACAAATTCAGACGATTTGAGAGACGATTTGAGAGACGATTTGAGAGACGATTTGAGAGACGATTTGAGAGACGATTTGAGAGACGATTTGAGAGACGATTTGAGAGACAATTTGAGAGACGATTTGAGAGACAATTTGGGAGAAAATTATTGGGAAAATTTAGACAACGTTGGACGAAACGTTATTGGAGAAACTATTTGTGAAAAATAATTGTAAAGATAACAATTGTGAAGAATAATTATTGGAGAAGAGTTGAAGAAAAGAATTTGTTGAAAAATTAAACGAAAAGAAGTTACTTAATTATTTGAATAAACTTGTGAAGAAGGTCAAAGAAAACAACAATACAATATCAATATCAACATATCAATATTTTTTAAATTAACCCACTTTCCACGATCGGATCAATCTACAATTTTGAAAGCATACAGTGTTCTTGACAAGGAATCTAGTTGCCAAATTTCAGCTCAATCCGATTACGGAAAGTAGGTTAATTTGGCCTCACAAAATTGTCATGGCATATACAAACATACATATAACATCTGAGTGACTGTTACTAACCTATAAAATCCTACAAATTAAGACAGCTGTGAGTTTTTGTTACTTTTCATTTTTGTTAGATACCTTTAAATCTGGTTTTAACGCAGGTATTAGATCTAATTATATTTTAATTACTAATTATTAAAATTACAAATGTTTATAACCCAAAAAATATGTAAATTTTCAAGGCGATTTTACTATAAACAAAAACAAAATTGACTTGGATAAATGTTATGAAGGAATGAAGGAATATATTAAAACAGATATTAAGGTAAACAAGTTTTCTGAATTATTTAGTTTTATTAAGGACGGAGATTGATAAGTTGAAGAGGAGGACGGAAAAACTAATTTTACAGATGAGCTATGTTAAGAAGTTAGATATTTCAATATTTTAACTGAGAGAATTGACTCGGAATTTAAGAACTTGAGCATTAAAGAATATTCATTGTTGAATGCTATAAAGATTGTAACCCCTACAAATGACATAACAGTAATTATGAATAATTCATTATTAATGAAGTTAGCATCTGAAGAATGATAACATATGAATCTTTGAAGTCTATGGGGGAGAATACGATTCGCTATCCAATTGAGATTTTCTATACCCTTAACTTAAATTACTTCAGACTTTATTTCAAATAAAGAGCTTCAATAGTATTGCTGCACAATATTAAACCTCAAAAACGGAAAACTCTTTTTATATTTTATATTGTAACTATTAATATTATGCTATTTATAAATAATGTGAAAAATTAAACTTAGTAATTTGTTGGGTTATTAAGTTGGTGATAAAATTAGAGTTCTTACTCTGACTCCAAGCGTGTATTTGACTGACCCACAAATAACAACTAACACTGGAAACTTTATTGAATATCACAAATATTTTCACAGTGATACAATTGTCTCAACAAGCTAACTATTATACCGTGCTTATTACAACTCTATAGTGAGGAATAACACACTCGTATAACCTTGATTTGACAAATCTATCACAACTTAGGAGTGTAATAATTGGTAATTTTAACTGGTTGTTTTCTGATTTTGACTTGGTTTACTCGTTTAACTTCACTTTATTATCAACTAAATAACTCTAGCTGCTTCTCTTTATTTCTGTTTTCTCTTTAGTTTCTCAGATTTAGTTTTATTCAAACTTCTCTTCTAAATTGTTCTCTCAATAGTTTTTTTCTGTTTGCTTCTGCTGTGCCACCTCCTTTTATACCTCGTCAATTTGTGACACTTCATTTTATCTTCAATTCCACAATTTTTTCCCCAAAATGATTTCTCAGTTTTCCCTGCGACCGGGTTATCCTTGACAGCTGTCGCAATATTTTCTAATTTTTTCTTTTGCAGCTCCGGCCTGTTTTTGTTTTGTTTCGCTTATCTCTGACAAGCTGTCGAGATAAGAATATTGTTGTTTTTCTGTTTTCCCGATTTCAAAATTCCTTTTCCCTTTTTGTACTAATTAATTAGTGCTGACCTTTGTTTTTGCTTTCGTGTATGATTTCTTTTGTTTCATTCCTCTTTCTCATTTCTCATTTTTTACTTCCGTTTTCTTTTCTGAGTTCCCATAGGTCGTCCCGTTTGTTATGGCGATCATCCCCCAAGTAATTTTATTTATTTATTTATAATTGGTCATTTAGGTATCCTCAACAAATTTATTAAAACATTAATTA
This sequence comes from Schmidtea polychroa, assembly GCA_959609185.1. Lineage (NCBI taxonomy): Eukaryota > Metazoa > Platyhelminthes > Tricladida > Dugesiidae > Schmidtea > Schmidtea polychroa. The sequence continues at coordinate 44,027 of CAUHTR010003193.1, forward strand.
ATTAAAAAATATATAACCGTAGCGCGATGGAATACTGTTAGTGATATATAAATTTATTGTGTTTTGCGCGTTATTCACAGCTTCCAGCTTAAACTACAGCGCATAAGTTTTACACTTTCGCTCTGACATGCTTAATCCAATTAAATTTATTTAAATTATTTATTTAATTATTTTAATATTTTGTTTACAAATTTTATTGTCGAATATTTCAAAAATATTTTTTTTATTAAGCTGGCAGCTTTGACACTGAATGCAGATCATACCTTCACTTACTGCAAAAAAAATTTAAATATGATAAAAGTGATTAATTTGTTTTAAACATCGCTAAAAAATTATCTTTCATTGAAAAACCAGTTTATTTTGTCAAAATGAAATACTCCTTCCAAAATCTATTTTTCTTTCCAATTCATTTAATTTTCAAATGGTACAGAATAATAATATAACATAAATTATATATTATTATTTATATTCCTATACTTTTCATACTTATCTAATATTCAAATATGTCACGTTTGGCTTTTAAATATGAGCAGATATTATTCAGAAATAAATCTAGTAAAGTTAGGAAGATATGTAGAAATACTCATTTCAGTACAATGGAATTTTATTCTTGAACGTTTTGTTGAAACTAGTCTCAACCCTGTTGCTAGTTGATAATGTTTATTCCTGTAGTAAGTCATAAGGCATTTTTATGTGATTTTATTAATTTTATCATTATCAATTCAAAGTCGAAAGTACGGATTGTGTTTTTCCATTTTATTACAATGGAGAGTGCTTTGATACTTGCACTTCATACTACAAAGGTAAATCATGGTGCGGATTGAAAACTGATGTCTATGGCAGTTGGTGGAAAAGCTGTGATGAAAAAGACGATAAAATAAATGACATACTCTGTGAAACATAACATTTACTTGATATTGCTGTAACAATGAATATTAAAAAAAACGTGCAAGTATTTACGATTATTTATTAAAATGTCTTTGACAAAGCGATGTTTTTATTTTATCGTCTTTTTCATCACCAGCTTTTCCACCAACTGCCATAGACATCAGTTTTCAATCCGCACCATGATTTACCTTTGTAGTATGAAGTGCAAGTATCAAAGCACTCTCCATTGTAATAAAATGGAAAAAACACAATCCGTACTTTCGACTTTGAATTGATAATGATAAAATTAATAAAATCACATAAAAATGCCTTATGACTTACTACAGGAATAAACATTATCAACTAGCAACAGGGTTGAGACTAGTTTCAACAAAACGTTCAAGAATAAAATTCCCATTGTACTGAAATGAGTATTTCTACATATCTTCCTAACTTTACTAGATTTATTTCTGAATAATATCTGCTCATATTTAAAAGCCAAACGTGACATATTTGAATATTAGATAAGTATGAAAAGTATAGGAATATAAATAATAATATATAATTTATGTTATATTATTATTCTGTACCATTTGAAAATTAAATGAATTGGAAAGAAAAATAGATTTTGGAAGGAGTATTTCATTTTGACAAAATAAACTGGTTTTTCAATGAAAGATAATTTTTTAGCGATGTTTAAAACAAATTAATCACTTTTATCATATTTAAATTTTTTTTGCAGTAAGTGAAGGTATGATCTGCATTCAGTGTCAAAGCTGCCAGCTTAATAAAAAAAATATTTTTGAAATATTCGACAATAAAATTTGTAAACAAAATATTGAAATAATTAAATAAATAATTTAAATAAATTTAATTGGATTATGCATGTCAGAGCGAAAGTGTAAAACTTATGCGCTGTAGTTTAAGCTGGAAGCTGTGAATAACGCGCAAAACACAATATATTTATATATCACTAACGGTATTCCATCGCGCTACGGTTATATATTTTCTTATTAATTAATGTTTTAATAAATTTGTTGAGGATACCTAAATGACCAATTATAAATAAATAAATAAAATTACTTGGGGGATGATCGCCATAACAAACGGGACGACCTATGGGAACTCAGAAAAGAAAACGGAAGTAAAAAATGAGAAATGAGAAAGAGGAATGAAACAAAAGAAATCATACACGAAAGCAAAAACAAAGGTCAGCACTAATTAATTAGTACAAAAAGGGAAAAGGAATTTTGAAATCGGGAAACAGAAAAACAACAATATTCTTATCTCGACAGCTTGTCAGAGATAAGCGAAACAAAACAAAAACAGGCCGGAGCTGCAAAAGAAAAAATTAGAAAATATTGCGACAGCTGTCAAGGATAACCCGGTCGCAGGAAAACTGAGAAATCATTTTGGGGAAAAAATTGTGGGAATTGAAGATAAAATGAAGTGTCACAAATTGACGAGGTATAAAAGGAGGTGGCACAGCAGAAGCAAACAGAAAACAAACTATTGAGAGAACAATTTAGAAGAGAAGTTTGAATAAAACTAAATCTGAGAAACTAAAGAGAAAACAGAAATAAAGAGAAGCAGCTAGAGTTATTTAGTTGATAATAAAGTGAAGTTAAACGAGTAAACCAAGTCAAAATCAGAAAACAACCAGTTAAAATTACCAATTATTACACTCCTAAGTTGTGATAGATTTGTCCAATCAAGGTTATACGAGTGTGTTATTCCTCACTATAGAGTTGTAATAAGCACGGTATAATAGTTAGCTTGTTGAGACAATTGTATCACTGTGAAAATATTTGTGATATTCAATAAAGTTTCCAGTGTTAGTTGTTATTTGTGGGTCAGTCAAATACACGCTTGGAGTCAGAGTAAGAACTCTAATTTTATCACCAACTTAATAACCCAACAAATTACTAAGTTTAATTTTTCACATTATTTATAAATAGCATAATATTAATAGTTACAATATAAAATATAAAAAGAGTTTTCCGTTTTTGAGGTTTAATATTGTGCAGCAATACTATTGAAGCTCTTTATTTGAAATAAAGTCTGAAGTAATTTAAGTTAAGGGTATAGAAAATCTCAATTGGATAGCGAATCGTATTCTCCCCCATAGACTTCAAAGATTCATATGTTATCATTCTTCAGATGCTAACTTCATTAATAATGAATTATTCATAATTACTGTTATGTCATTTGTAGGGGTTACAATCTTTATAGCATTCAACAATGAATATTCTTTAATGCTCAAGTTCTTAAATTCCGAGTCAATTCTCTCAGTTAAAATATTGAAAATATCTAACTTCTTAACATAGCTCATCTGTAAAATTAGTTTTTCCGTCCTCCTCTTCAACTTATCAATCTCCGTCCTTAATAAAACTAAATAATTCAGAAAACTTGTTTACCTTAATATCTGTTTTAATATATTCCTTCATTCCTTCATAACATTTATCCAAGTCAATTTTGTTTTTGTTTATAGTAAAATCGCCTTGAAAATTTACATATTTTTTGGGTTATAAACATTTGTAATTTTAATAATTAGTAATTAAAATATAATTAGATCTAATACCTGCGTTAAAACCAGATTTAAAGGTATCTAACAAAAATGAAAAGTAACAAAAACTCACAGCTGTCTTAATTTGTAGGATTTTATAGGTTAGTAACAGTCACTCAGATGTTATATGTATGTTTGTATATGCCATGACAATTTTGTGAGGCCAAATTAACCTACTTTCCGTAATCGGATTGAGCTGAAATTTGGCAACTAGATTCCTTGTCAAGAACACTGTATGCTTCAAAATTGTAGATTGATCGATCGTGGAAAGTGGGTTAATTTAAAAAATATTGATATGTTGATATTGATATTGTATTGTTGTTTTCTTTGACCTTCTTCACAAGTTTATTCAAATAATTAAGTAACTTCTTTTCGTTTAATTTTTCAACAAATTCTTTTCTTCAACTCTTCTCAATAATTATTCTTCACAATTGTTATCTTTACAATTATTTTTCACAAATAGTTTCTCCAATAACGTTTCGTCCAACGTTGTCTAAATTTTCCCAATAATTTTCTCCCAAGTTTGTCTCCCAAATTGTCTCTCAAATCGTCTCTCAAATTGTCTCTCAAATCGTCTCTCAAATCGTCTCTCAATCGTCTCTCAAATCGTCTCTCAAATCGGCTCTCAAATCGTCTCTCAAATCGTCTCTCAAATCGTCTGAATTTGTGTCCACCAGTTTCCCTTTATATAGTTATTTTATTTGTGGCACTGGCAACAGATTCTGTTTTCCCATTTTCATTTTCTTCTGTGTTCCCCACTACGTCAGCCTTATCTCTGACAGATGTCCAGATATTTTTCCTTTTCCCTTTTTTGTTAAGGCGCCTTCTCCCGGCAATTCCGCTATCTTTGACAAGCTGTCAAGATACGGCTTTTTCCATATTTTGTTTTTCTGGAATTTGAAATTCCACCTTCATTTGTACTTCTTAATTAACAATGACCTTTGTTTTAATTTCTTGTTTGTTTTCTTTTTTTTGATTTATCTTTCTCATTTTTAATTTCTTTTTACTTCCGTTTTCTTTTCTGTTTTCCCGTTTGTCATGGCGATCTTCCCCCAGGTAATTTATTTATTTATTATGTTATTTTTCATTTAGGTATCCTCAACAACATGAATTAGTAATTTTAAAATTAAAAATAATTAGATTTAATCAAAATTTGTAAATTGACTTAAAAAATGTTAACAAAAATCACAATAAAATTAAGTCACGTGAATATTTTTCAATGTCTCAATAATTTTTTCAATATTCGGACGGTTTTCCGGTTCGTAGGAAACGCATTCCATAATCAGGTCATTATATTCTTTGGGCACATTCAGGTGCTTTTCGTTTTCCCAATCTATTTCAGGGTTACATTCAATCGAATCATTCGAATCCATTGAATTCATTGAATCAGTTGAATCAATCTGGGACGGATTTAATAGGGCTTGCGTGATCTCAATTCTATTTTCAAACTGCGAGAGTTTATAAAATATCTGGCCCAATCGAAATATGTTTGCTTTTGTGAAACCTCCCATGTCGAATGCGATTTCTTTGGTTTCGGAAGACTTGCCACTTTTTCTTGGATATCTCTGGGTAATTAA
>CAUHTR010003194.1:0-49027 GCA_959609185.1 Schmidtea polychroa
GCAATTTTCATCATAAATAGACGGCCAACAATAAACACTTAAGAAAAGATCAATGAAATCATCAGTCTGATTAGTTGTTATTGACATGGAGAATATTTTCTTTTAAAAATTAATAATTTAAAAATCAATATAAAAAACTAGATCAAATTTTAAATAAGTAAACTTTTAGAGATCATCAGGAATAAAAATCAAAATATAAACATTTTTTAAAAGATTTTTAAATTGCATATGTAAATAGTTATTCGAAACTTTTATTACAAATATATATTATTTATTTAAAGAAGTTTCTATGAGCAGTATTAGAAGCTTAAAAAACTTTAAAATTATTTTTATTGTTTTGTTTTGAATTTTAGAGGAAATTTAATTTTAAAATATTATTTAAATTCTTCAATAAAATTTTATTTTGATTAAGTTTATTTTTAACGAATGAGAAGTATGAATGAGAAAAGGGAAATAAAAGAGAAAATCATTAAAAAATTGTTGCAATTAAATATTGAAAAGAACTATTTTTATAGTTGAAAATTCTTTTATTTTATTAAATATATACTTTGCAACAAAAATGCTTAAATTATCATTTAATTGTTTAATATTATTATTATTATTAATATTATTATTATTATTATTATTATTATTATTATTATTATTATTATTATTATTATTATTATTATTATTATTATTATTATTATTATTATTATTATTATTATTATTAGAAAATGATCGTTTTTAGGTAACAGCATAAATTAAATGTTCAACAAATAAATGATAAAATGCTACAATTTTTTATGTAAAAATTTTCGATTATTAAACAATCTTTTTCAATAAGCAACCATTTCACAAAGACAGCTTTATAAAAATTTAAAGCTTAGCTGATTATATCGAACTATCACTGAGTATTTATAGTAATCTATAATCGAAGATCTTTTTGCTTCCTCACTTCATGATCAATGGTCTCTGGGGTTTATTGTCTATTTGTTATAATAAAGTAATATTTCAGATTGAATTGTTTCGAAAAATGCTGGAACTGTATAAAGAACAAAAGAAAGTATATTTAGCAATTAAAAGATCTCAAAACCTTTTAAGAATGCCAGGATTGTAAATAAGATTTGTTATTATGCCTATTTGTTAAATTTATTTTCATAGCAATCATGAAGAATTGATAGAGGAACTGGAACCTTATAAAATGAATAAACTCCTCATAGAATATATATTCAAAGCTTTAGAATTGCCGGCTGTTAGGGGAGAAGGGGAAAGCGAAAGTGACGATTCCTACACAATATCTAAATTATCAAGTCGACGTAACAGTGTTATTTCGGGGAAGTTGGTTTTAGTTTTTTTGATTTAAAATTATTTGTTCTTAAACTAAGGTTCACGTCAAATATTAAAACTAATACATTTTTATATATTCATTTAAACGTTGAGATACTGTAAGTTTTGTTAACGTTAAATAGGACTATTAGAGTTAAAGTTATTAGATGTCGCTTTGGCCTATATATACATATACACAAAATTTTATTACGAACATTCAACTGTCCCTTATTCAACCAGTGGAAGATTTATGTTACTATTTGCAATTGCTTAAAATGTATACTTTAGCAAAATGACATTTTTATTGGTAAAAATTTTATTTTATTTCTATAAGACTTAATATTTAGAAAAAAAATTATAATTTTTATTTCAATGAATAGTTAAACATACATGGCAATGATTTAATTATAAGAAAACGCCAATCAAACATTCTTTTCACGATATATTTCGACAGTTTTCTGTCATCATCAGGTGGGATATAATAACTATATAAATTAAGGATTTTAAACAAATTTATTAATTATATATAAAAAATTTTTTATTTAATAAAAACATTTAATTATTTTTAAAAAATTATAATTAAATTAATATATTATTTTTAAAAATTTAGCATTCAAAATTTAATTTAATAATTTAAAAATTTTATTAATTATTTAATTTAATACAACAATCAATACATAAAATATACAAAAAAATTATTTAAAAACACTCAAAACACAAGTATTTAATGCATTTTGCACATTAATTTTCGGATTCAATGACTTTATCAACAACGCCTCACAAATCACACGTTCCTAATAATTATCGAAATTTTTTAATAAAATTTTAAAATCAGACATACCTATTTTAATCTTACAGCCCTTATTGTGCTCACAAATATGGGTCAATGCCTTCGGTCTATAATGTTCTCGAGTTCGAATATAGAGATGTCGGGAAGTCTCTCCAATGTATGTGGCATTACACCCATTACATGTAAACTAATAAACGAGATCGGAACACAATTCGACCGGAGTTTTTGACTTATTAATAAACATATTGCCTACTTTTCATGAAGTTGACACTATCCTATAGTTTAAATTCCCTAACTGCTTTCTTATCTTCACTTTATAATCCTTAAAACCTTCTGAGTACGGCAATACTAACACAAATTTAGGCTCATCATCCTTGCTCGCACTATTTAAGTTATTTAACTCATCAGACTTACAAACCTCAACAACATCACACCCAGATTTTATCAAGCATGGATCCTTAGGATTTATTTCAATGTGGTTATTTTTTCATTTAAATTTCATGTGAATGGATTGTGAATGGATTGTCACCATGTCTAAATTTGATAACGATTTAAACCATTATTTCACAATATAATTGATCATAATTTGCACTGTTATTCATAAATTTTAGCTATTATGTTTTCATAATTTTATGATTAAAAAGTAGTAATTTATTTCTCTAACCTTATTAAATCTTTTTTAAGAAACCTTTAATAAACATCTTAAAATTTGTGAAATTGACAAAAGTTTTATTCCCGCGTTTCTTTTGCTATTCTTCCAATTTCACTTCAGTAGTTTCTACTTTATGTTTTATTAGATTCATCTTTCTGTTACCTTATTTATTAGCTATGATCAAAGTTTTGTAGCGCTCAATAATATTATATAGATCATTGCTTTTCTCGAAAATTAATGTTTTTCTTCTTTTGTCAATTGCATTTATCAGTTATTGGTTCTACAAATTTGCCTTTTATGCTACAAATTTCAGTATTTTGATTTATCATATTATTTTTCATTATTATTAACTGTCGGTGTCCCATTTTATTTAATCTTATCCTAAATTTATTTAGCTCCACTATATCGCAAATAATTTTCCGTTATAACAATTTCTCTTGTTTATTTCAATTGTTAAATTAACTTTATTAATTTTTATTAATTTTTTTAGTAAAAGCCTTCTGTTATTTCATTATTCTACCATTTTCTGCAATAATTATGATTTAACATCCATAATTAAAGCTACACATGTTCAACTAAGTCAGTGTCAGGCGATACTTGACTCATTTGTAGTTTATTTTCCAAAATATCACAAAAGTTTTCTATATAATCTCGGTTGAGAGTATTAGAGATCTCGAAAGTTCTGCTGTGTGATCCATGTCTCTATTACATGGTGCACTTATTGCACTTGTATTTGAATATCTTTAAAATTTAACAGGTATAAATTGACGTTGGTTGATGTAATAAATGTCAAATTAATTTCCTGTTTGTTAAAATTGCTCTTTTTATTTTTGAGAATATTTTCTATCACTCATATGATATTGACTCTTACCTGATACTTATTATTGATAGAAATGATATAAATTCTTCATGTGATTCAATTTTTGGTGACAATTACAACAATGACACATCAGTTACTCCTCACGCCTTTTTATCACCGGAAAGATGGATTCAAGATCGAGATGCATCTGTTTGTATGTGTTGCAAAAAGGAAATGTTTAGCATGGTTAGACTTTATAAATTTTAATAGTTATAAATGATATTATTCGTATAATTTAATTGATGGCAAAAATAATTTCACATTAAAATGAATCCTTGAATAAACAAAAAATTTAGTGATTTTTCGACAAAATTATCAAGTACCAATACGAATATCCAAAATTCACATTACTCGTTTCTCTATGTATAGGATTTTGATATTATTTGCACCCTCGGCTTAACTTAACTCTGCTACCCAAATTTTGAGAACTTGTGCTAGATATTAAATATAGTGCTACGCTTTATTAAAATTTGTATTTTATGAAAGAATATTGATGAATAGAAATTCTGAAACTTTATTTAAAAAATCTGAAATTGTATGGTTTACAAAATTCATTTTCTTGTTTAACTAATTGGCAAAATGTTGAATTTTTAAACTAATTTTTCGAAACTTCAATTTCAATGCTGTGTTTAAATTTAAAATTTCAGCCAACAAACCTTAATTTAAATATAAATAACATTTTTTAGATTTTAAAATTTAAAACTCTAATTCTTTAGACTTTCTCTCGCAGTAATTGTATTTTTCAAAATGTAATTAGGAGTTTCAACCCAAGTTTACTTAAGAATCCAACAAGTTACTAAAGTTATCCTTTCAAATTATAAAAGATATAAAATTGAAAACTACATCGATAGAAAGCCCAGGATTAACAACAAAACATGTGTTCAGAAATTTAGTTTATTTGCTTTCCGTTAATTATGATTCTAAAAATTGTAAACATTTCTTACTGTTTTATTGAGATTTCATGAATTCCAAAAATTCTAAGAGATTTTCAGATGACATTATTATTCGTTGAAATCACAACTGAGATATAACAATGAAGAATTTATTAGATTTTAAAAGGGAAATATTAAAATTATCAAAAAAATTTCATTTAAGAAATGACGGATTATATGATTGATCCAGAATAGGAGTTGACAATGTAGTGGCCTTAAAGAAATTTAAGTGCCCACCGTTCAAATATCTAAATTCTATATTTTAGACAGTTAAACAACACTCGTAGTTGTAATGAATAATTTTAGTAAAAGTTCTTGTTTTGTCTTTGCCATTTTAATAATATAATGGAGTGTACAATTAGACTTGACTAAAACTGAATCTTAATGACATACATGTGGTGATTGTTTTTTTTAATTATAAGAACTTTTGATTTTCATTTCTGATTTCTTTTTATTTTCAATTGACATTATATTTAATATTTTTTATTGTTATAGAAGCTGCCACAGAAGAAATATAAAACACATCGTTTTAATGTTGTGTAGGAAGAACAATTTTGTGTCATTTTCTGTTAAGATTTGATATTTCTAAAATTTTGTTTCTGATCTATAAAGAAAATTACATTAAAATTTATTCTCAAAAACTATCTTGAAAGAAACGATTCTGACTGAGATACATATTGAATACTGATACAATTACTACAATGTTCCTGGCTGATATATTAAACTGAAATTAACCTGATTTTAACAATCCTAAATTAAATGATTCTGAATGTCACGAGGCCAACTGTAACTAAAATGATTGCTACAATTACAACAATATTCTTGACTGATATATCCCCAAACATTCCTTCGCCAAACTTCACAATCTTAGATCCTTCATTTGATCTTGATTTGGAATGATGATATATTGTTGTGAAACTTGTTAGTTTTGGTTTCAAAGAGGCCAAAACTCATCCCGTTAAAAGAACTCACCGGTCTTTTTGGAGAATGTTTTATTGAAATAAAATTTAGAATAATCATTATATTGCTTCTATGATTAGTACGGTAAATTCATTTGAAGCTAAATTGCACTGTGGAAATCACATGAAGATAATTTATCACATTTCCCAAATTTAATAATGGTGATAGAAAGTTTTTGCGATGTAAATGTTACCACCCATCAGATTTCTAAACATTTTGATTCCTTATTGGAAGAATTTAATATCAAATTTGAAGAATTTTACGGATTGGGGCCATTCTTAACATTTTTTATTAATCCTTTCTCTCATACAGAGGGCGAATGTGAATATTAAAATCGCAGTATATTTTGATATTTAAAATAAAAAAGACTTAGAATTGGAAATTATAAGTATAATAAATGATATTGAATTCAAATCGCATCATAACGAAAAAATTCTGGAATTTGGTGAATGGAAATATCTTCAAATTGTTGAGAAAATATGCTCTAAAATTGAGCTCTCTTTGCGCGTCGATATATGCTTGTGAATGTTTGTTTTATAATATAAAATTCTTAAAATCACAGTACCTATCTAGTGTATCAAAGCATGAGAACTGGGAATTAGACTTATGTGCCACATTACAACTAGTTTGCCGTAGATTTCCAATGCCAAAAATCGCATTTACTATTAATTTTAAGATTGTTTTTTCATATTTAAATATTACACCTGCCTCTTCTTCGTTACCTAGAGCCCCCAAACTCTCGAATTTTGGAAATATGCCTTCCTTGTAATAAAAGTTATTAACCCCTGATCTATATAATGTACTAATCAAGTTTTGGATTCTGATTTTTTTATCGTAGCAAATGTGACTATTCAAAAACGAAATTTCATTATAAATAACTTTTTTTTCATTTATTAATGTATTATCAGTTGAACAATATTGGGTTCATAAGTTTTAATTTGAAATTTTAATTATATAATGAATCATATCTAGATTCACAGATCTGGTCATGTCTATAGGTTATAATACCAAAATGAAGTGTGGCAGCACAGTGTAGAAAGAAGTCATTTAATACCACTAAGATTCTTATACAATTAAGGAAATTTTCAGTATGTCACACCTTGAACTTCCATTAATATTTCTTTTAATGATTCTCTAAGTGAAATAAATTGAAATTTTATTCAAATAAAGTATTTCTATCTATATTATTTTTAAAAACTTTTTCAATAATTCATTAATGTAGTTTAATCGTCGTCATCACTGCCGAAAATGTGGTTGGGTCGTTTGTGGAGTATGTTCAACTCATCGGACGATGATCAAGGGTGTTACAGTTCGAATTTGCACTAAATGCCATAAGTCTATTCACGAAAATCAATATTCTAATAGTCGCGTTAGAAATGGTAGTGTGGTCTTCGATGACAACAAATACCGATCTTCTCGTGATATTCTGTATACTCGATATAGTTTTACACGACAAGAAGAATCTCCGAGATCGAATTCAAGTTTAACTAATGTTGATATGTTAGATCCAACCCCGAATTTGTTTGGTGAAATTGAAGTTGGTAATCTTCAAAGTGGTTGGAAGCTCAGTATTGATTCATCAGAGAACGAATTAATTCGACAAATGTTCTTTTATGATGATGTTTGCTTTTACTATTTGTCAATTTTTTTAGTAATTTGATTCTTTTTCCACAGGCTCCAAGTATTACAATGGCATTTTCTTTAACGTCTTTCCATTCAAATTCAAATGAATGTGGTAATTCTTTATTGGATAGGGTTGAGTATTTAGCAGAATTTTTAAAACCAATGAAGTCAGGCTTACCAAATTCTGAAGTTGATTATTTGTTGGTTATCGAGTTAGATTTATTTTTATTATAACGAATTTATTGTCGCTTTTGTCCTTTTTAAATTTATTATAAATTTTTAAAATTTATCTTAATTTAATTAGCAATTTTGCCCGCTTTTAAATTTTTCGCCTTCCTAACAAAATTCGTACATTGACACCAATAGTTTCGGTCATATTTTTATTAGATAAAGTTTGTATTACTCGCTCAAATTTTCGTAAATTTCATATCGAATATTATTTAACTGATCTCTAAAGAATTATTTTAATCACATTGAATTAATTGATCCATTGAGTGATCAGTTAGACCATTGCTGGAACATTTTTTTAACTTCTGCACCATTAAATTATACAAAAGTTCTTCTTCCGTCGGATTATTCGGAAAAGTTATTAATTATAAAATAAATTATATTATTAACAGCATATCGTACAGTTCGATTTAGGTGGAACCTATTTGAAAACACTTTTTTACTTCAGGATGTATATATTTTCTAAAACAAAACAAAAACTGCTATATTAATATCAAACAGATGATTTTGCATATGTGAAATATGTCAATATTTAGTGTAATCTAAATATTCTCTATGTAAATATTCTCTAATGAGTGATTATGGAATAACACTTAATTGAAATCACCAAATGGCAAATTTTAATATAACTTTTAATTTTGATCGACAACATGGCATTTTTATTTTAATGTTATATGAAAATCGACTTTCCTCTATTGAATGATGTATAATTTGTCCAATTTGAACCATTAATTCTTTTTTAACTGTTATCTACTATATAATAATAATAAAGTATAAAATGATGATTTCTTGGTAGCAGCGTTTATTATTTAAAACAATAAATTGATAATTTAAGCCTTTTCTGCAAATAATGTATTTAATGAAAAAATTTTCGACTATAAGATAGTCCTTGTCAATCTCCTGGAATTTAGCAATGTTCTTCCCCAAAATACCCTTCAATCTTTCTTTTATTTCCTTTCTCTTAATTATCATTGGTTTTTTTAATTTCTTTATATATTGTCAGTTATTCTCAAGGTCAATGACAACAGATCAAATTCATGATTTCATTGATTTCTTCTTTAGTGTTGATCTTTGGCTGTCTGTTTATGATGAGAATTGCTTCTTTGAATCTGACATTTTTCTTTTGGATGTTTCCATTAGCTATGATTTCTATTGAAATATTTTTTCTTTCCTCTGTTGGCTGAAACTGCCGGAGATGTCTGCCCAACGAGGATGTTCCACCAGGATCTAGATGTTCTTTAACTCTTTGGTGCAAGGTCCTGAGGGTAATTCCAATGTAGATTTCATTGCATACATTGCACGTGATGCAATAGACGATGTTTTTTCTAAAGCACATATCTTTCGGTGTCTGGCAGTTTTTCATTGTGCAATTGTTTTCTCTATTTATGTTACCTGCCAGAGCCCTTCTCAATGTCCAAGATTTATGTGCTATCCGAATTGTAAGACCGGTACGTTTAAGTTCTTTCAGGATCTTGAAGTCGAGTATGTCACTGATGAATGGGATATTCAGAGAGAAATATTTCTGATTCTTTTGTGGTAATTACCTAGATCTTCTTGGGGTAGAATCCATTCTTTCAATGTTCTTTCAATGTTGCTTACTTTTAATTTAATCTTAAATTATATTTAAAATGTTGTTTTTAATTACTACTATTTTGTTAGTTACTGAGTTTTATTTTTTAGCATTGCAAAACGTATTACTTATAAAGCAAAAGAAAAGTTTAGTTTTACAAACAATGATGTTGATTTTGCTAGAGCAGAAGTGTATTTTAGTCGGCTTGATCTGCTTGGAATATTAGTACGATCTAATTATAGTCACTATCTGCCATCTTTAGGAGATGGGTCAAAATTTATTGAAAAAATAAAGTATTAAATTCAAATAGTTCTTCTGGTGTGTTATTGTTTTTCTGTACAGATGCTTCCGAGATAAATTGATTGCTGAAGAACGATTGGAATTGGCACAAATAGTGTCTAATAAGGCCAGTCTACCGAATTACCCTGTGTTTGTCGCTATGGGTCTTCATGATTTGGAAGAAGGTAAATACGATGAGGCAAGAAAACTATTTAAATCATCGATCCAATTTGGGCTTTTGGGACCGTCAAATTCTAGCAATGTTATGCCTTATCCATTAAATGAAATTATAAAAATTCTAGAACGACAAGGGCTATCGGTTGAAAAAGTATACACTTTTTGAATTGATGTTTCACAATTGAATATTATAATGAATTTTTCAGTTAGGTGAGATGATTGAAAACATTAGAGATTATTCTGATTTATTGAAATGTCCCGAATCAGTACTTGATCTTCTTTTGTGTTATTTAATCGATCACTTCCTCTAGAGATATATGAAAGAATGCGATATTTCTCAGAAACAAATTGAAGAAGCGATCTTTTATTATGAATTATTCAACGCACCGTTGCATCATTTAAGATTTCTTTGTCGTCAACAAATATGGTCAAAAGCTGTTGATTTCGTTATCAAAAAGGTCGGATGGTTGAAATGCATTTCTTCATTAATATTTTCTAATAGAATGTGTCAAAAGATGTTTTTATCGATGGATTAATTGCTCCTACAGTATCAAGTGGAATGTTTTCTCTTTTGAAAAAAGAAATGCTTATGAGGGAAGGAGGATTATTGAATTGGAAAAATTATTATGAACCTCTTTGTTCATATCTTGATAAAAATAGATGCTTTCAGGATCTCTTGGAAATTCAAGTTTGTATTTATCAATTTATGTTATTGTAATATTTTTGATAAAGTAATTATTTTAATATTTTAATGTGTAAATTGTGAGAAGTGCAAAATTGTAACAATACCAACGAAATAAAGAAATTATTAAAGAAATAGCACCTATGTCATTTGAAACTATATATATATATATATATCTTTCACCATGAAAATGCGCGGCCACATTCTCCAATTATGACACAGAACTAATTAGAGGAGCTAAATTGGGATGTTTTAAAGCATCCACCTTATTCTCCTGATTTAGCTCCTTCTGATTTTACAAAATTATTTTAATGGGAAATTTTTTAATACAACAGAGGTAAAAACAGCACTTGACACGTTTTTTGCATTGAAACCTAAAAATTTCTATTCTAATGGGATTATAAGCTTGACAGAACGATGAGAGACAATCATTAGAAATAATTGAAATTATGTAATTGAGTAATTTGATAAAATTTATATAAAAATATTAACTTTTGTTTTCTTAAAAAATACGACGTTACTTATGCATTAACATTATGCATATATATATATATATATATATATATATATATATATATATATATATATATATATATATATATATATATAAATCAATAAATATATCAAAAAAAATCGATATATTTACTGATTCATAGTCAAGCTTTTTAATAAATACAATGTCAATTGAAAAGGAATCAGTGGTGAAATTTGAAAAAACTTCTTATAATATATATATTTGGAGAATTTTCCGTTTATTTGTGATTCTGGAACGCTCGTTTAAGTTACTTATTGTTATAAGTAACTTAAATGAATAAATAAATAATAATTAATTTGTATTATATTATATTATTGCATTCTATATTAACTCCATAACCATATAGGTATATGAGGCCACATTGAACAGTCAAAATCAATAGCTTTTTAACACTATCAACTTTCTTGACTTAGAATAATTTGCGGGCGAATGCTACCGAACATATACAGGCCATAAAACGTCCCTCGGGGAAATTTGGCTTGAAAATATTTCTACATATATTTCGTATATGTCGTTAAAAATTTTTAATACAAATATTCGTATAATTTGTGTGTATTTTGTTGAATCTAAAATATCAGAAGTTACTTTTGGGGATCAAAATTTACGATGAGAAGCCGGCTCCTGATGTAATTTTCAGTAGTGCAATGTATAGATGGAATTTAAAGATGAATATAAATCCAGTTTAAAAGTTCAAAATTATCAATGCGTTGCGTCATACGTGCGTTTCTGTTTTCGAACACATGCAATAAGATTCACATGGAGGACGTGATTTATATATATATATATATATATATATATATATATATATATATATATATATATATATATATATATATATATATATATATATATATATATATATATTGATTTTTGTGGCTCGTTGAAATAAACACAATATGGAATGAAATATATTTTCGGAATTATCAACTAGCATAGTAAATATGTCTCACTTCATGTCATTAAATCGCAGGTCGAAAACACCTCCATTACAATCTTAAAAAATAATTGGATATTAAAATATGGTGCCCCAGAAATTATACACTGTTTTAAGTCTAAAGAAAACTCATAATATTAAAATAATTTATTCAAGTCCTTACCATCATTCTTCAAAATGACAAATTGAAAGACAATTTAGAACAATTAGAGATTCAATTCATATTTTTTTAAAAGATAAAAATGGGCTGAGCTGTTACCATAAATTGATTTTATGATAAAATCTACTTACAAAAAACAATTGATCAAGCACCTTGTAAAAGAGTATTTGGAAAGTGTATCTACAAAGAATGATCATTAAATATGACAAAGAGAAACAAGATAATTGATTCAATTACGAAAAGGAAATTTTAAAATGGAGATTTTGTTTTAATTAAAAGCAATACGAATAATAAAGATGACGGATATTTTGGACCTGCAGAAGCCGGGAATCAGTTACATGAAAGGAGTTACCAAGTAAAGCTTGATAATGAGAACTGTTTACTAAGAAACGTTGGGTGGTTACACGCAATTAAACATGGGGGATGTGAGAATACAATTAAATGAATTAATTAAATAAATAATTAAATAAATAAAAGTAAAATAAAATATTAATTGAATGTATGTTGTTTTGTGATATTGATGTGGTATGCAAATTCCTCCGGTTTTCATTACTCGATGTCGAATAAAAATCCTCGTGGAGATTTGTTTAAAAATTGCAAACAAATTGTATTGTTTTTGAATTTAATAAATATTAGTATTTAATTATGTGTGTTATAAGTACTGAAAAGTATAACAACTAACAACAATTATGACCGGAAAAAATATAATTTAAATGCTCTAGAAATTTATTTGGTGGATCAATAGATGTCTGGTGTGGTTTAAATGGTGTAATTTTCTTCAAACCCTAATAAAGACTTTTCAAGATATCGGGCCCCATAATCCAATCATAATCCGCTACAGTATTATAGCTATAAAGCAGGAATAATAATAATAATAATGTATAATAAAATATCAATGAAATGAATTTTTATTGTTAATTACTTAAAAAATCGTCATTTGAAATTATTAATCCTGTCTGTTTTTTTGGAGAAAACTGTTATTGTTCTAATCAATTTTTAGGATACATCGTTTTGATATATGGTTTTTCATCTATAATTTTGAAATTTATTGGTGTTTATTATTAATTTAGTATTACTTTTGATTAAAGCTTGATTATATGTAAATTAATTGATTGACTTTTCAGGACCAAATTAATGAAATTACATTATAAAATTAAAATGAAACATTAAATTAGAAATTAGCACTATTAACTTTCAAGGTCACGCAAGTAAATGAAAACTATATTGCTTTGAGCATTTTAAGTTTATTAATTTTTGGTTTCATTTTGATAGTACCGGATTTATTCGAAAATTTGTTTAAAGGTTTTATCAATTTTTTAATACATAATAAATACTCTCTTTAAAACATAGGATTTATTTATATTTTTTCGAAAATAAGACTATCAAAATTCTATACAATATCGTTTATTGTAATTGTTCTTATGATTCTTTCGATCATTGTATTAATCTAGGAAAGTAATGGAGATTATTTGAGAGCAGCCACAACTCTCATTAAACATTTCTATCTGTCTGGTGCTAATTCTTACTTGGATTTAGAACGACAACTTCCATATCTGGAAAAAGCCAGTAAATATTTTGAAAAGCTTATTAGACAGAGCTCCAATGCGTCAAGCAGTGAAACTGAAAAATATATGAAGTTTGTATCATATTTGATTATTTTTTCAATATATTTTACAAATCATAATTAACACATTTAAATTAAAATCAATTATATTTTTACCTATAGCTAATGTAGTGATTCATTACCTTTTTGAAGTTATGGAGCACTTTTGATTATCAAAACTCTGATTTAACAATAAAATGTGTATGAAAATTGCTTTTATTTATTCAGATTACAAAACATCAATAAAATAGACAATTCATTATAAAATAGTCAATGTTTCGTAATTAGTCAATGTTTCAAAGCTTCGTTCAAAACGAGTAAATTATATACAACGCCTTCCTTGGTTTAATCAGAGCTTAAGGCAAAAGCTGATGAGTTGGCCATATTTAGAAAACGGAAAAAAATAGAAATATACATAAAAGGAATAACCTTACTCCCAGTACAACGAAATTTAATTGATATCATTAATAGGCGAACAATATATGCACAAGATATTATCAAAATATTACATGAAAGCTTGATTTTCCTGTACAAAAACAAGATGCAAGTAGTCGGAGGACGGAGGCCTCCTAGATTACGAGGCTCTGGGCTGAAGTCCGCTCAGCCCATATGTAAATCCGGCACAGGTTACTATGCTTAGATGGTGCAACGAAAAGATTTTATATAATCAATAAATATATTTTAAAATTACTAGATTAATGTTTTTCTAGTTTTTGTGAATGGTAATATAGAAATACACAGCCCTGTAATTGTGACTCTCAATTCATTTAGCTACCATATTTACAAATTAATTGTTCACACATAGCTTGATGACTTGAAACGATCACAGACGATCAAAGATTGGGATTCTCTGAATGCTTTTTGAATTTGACTACGACACATCTTATTAGCTCCGAATTTTAAAAGTGATCTTTTAGAAGATGCCACAATTGATATCTTTCGGATGTTCAAGAGCAACAATATATCGTGTGACTAATATTCTATCTTGTCTGAAATTATGACTTACTGTTCTATTTGTATATAAAATACATTGTTCATTTGTTGTTGGTCACAATATGAACACCGACTGCTTGTTGTCATTAACAATCAGAATTTTTATCATTTTCTTTTTTTCGATATCACGATTAAAATTAAAGATATTCATTTCAAAAATATTTCTATGAAAAAGTCAACAATAATACATTTTTACAAAAATTACAAATTTCCAAAGTCAACATTTACAAAAAAGTAATTGATTTTTTAAAAATATAAATTAATTTTATCACAAAAAATAAATTGAAAATTACAACGAAAATTATAAATATTTTATTAAAACTTTACTAATCTTCCTTAATCAAATCATCGAAACAACGATTTTATTTGGATCATAAATTGTTGAAAAATTTGGACCTCCTTTTTTTAATAATTTAGGAATCATATATTGATCAATCAACAAATTGAAGCTACGAAATTTCTTTCGAATCATATTACAATATCCCAAAATCAGGTTTTCAGATATGTTAGCAAATCCATCAGGCCTCCAACATTGTTCGAACAGAATCCTGATTCTCTTGTAGACCTTTGTTTAATGGTTGAAACTGGTTTTCGATTAAATTGACTTCAGACTTTGTTTTAGATTTTATTCTGTCGGCCAAATATTTTAGACGGTCTACATTTGTTGCATTCGATGATGCCGAAATGTCATTTGTACCCGGAAAAAATATTACCCAAAGCTGCCATTTGGCTACTCGACAATCCTAAATTTGTTCGTAATTCAGTTACTCTTGGAATTGACTCAGTTCTTGACTTGTGTAATCATATACATACTTGTTATAAATTGGATTCCAGAAAAAGTGATGAAATTTTGATTGCTATATTGGAAGTTATTCCGACTTCTGTAATTACTGTATGAAAAAAATTATATATTATCCATATAATGATATCGTTTTAGACTGATGTTGTCAAAAAATTTACTTCTTTATTGAATAATGAACAAAAAAAGGTAAGCAAGTTTTTTTTTATTAATTTCAAATTTTTAACGACACACGTAACAGTTATTTACAAATTTTACAAAAGACGCCTTTCTTATGAAGAAATTTTCAATTTTAAAATAACCCTTGTCAATCTATTTCAAACTTTAGCTCTAATATTTATTATTTGCTTTTGTTTTCTTTAAAATTCATTTTCTGGCTTTTCATTGGATAAATAAAATGAAATTTTAAATTCAAAAAATCCTAGAAGTTTACAAAAATCGTATATAAAAAAAAATTATTTTCAACGTATAATTCTTTAGCTTTTATTCGTTGATATTCATTTTTGCTTTATTAATTTTAATTTTAATTTTATCAATTTCTAAGAAATGCACCAAGCTTATTAACTTCAAATTTGTGAAACATTGTAAATTCTCATATTCCATGAAGGAGTAAAAATATTTCAAAAATGTCAATAAGGAATAAGATGAACAATTTTACTGGCTTCTTCCGTAGTGCTTACTATTGGATGTTTATCTTTGATAAAAAATTGTAATGACAATCTTCAATAATTTATATTTATTATAAGAAATTTTTTTCCAATTTCACCACTAATATTTTTTTCCATTGAATTTATTAAAAATAGAGTTTGAAAACTATAAATCAGTAATATATCGATGTTTTTTTGATTTTCACGAATTTTTGGCACTGCCTTTTTCAAGTGAATTTGATCAAATACACTTGAAAATGTCAGTGCCGAAAATTTGTGAATATCAAAAAGAAATATCGATATATTACTGATTTATAGTCTTCAAGCTCTATTTTTAATTTATAATTAATCGATAAAATAATAATATTAAATTTCATTTAACATGATCCAATGCAATTTTTACTCTCTCTATATTAACTTCGCTGATGTATGTTTGTATGTGCCATTCAAATGTTGTGAGGCCAAATTAACCCACTCTCCCAGTTCAGATTGAGTTGGGATTTGGCAAGTAGATTCGATGTTGAAAACACTGCATACTATCAAAATTTAAGATCGATCCGATAACGGAGAGTGGGTTAATTTAAAAATTATTGAAATGCTGATATTGAAATCGGATTAAAGAGATAACGTAATTATATCTAAAATATGTTGAAATTAAGAGAGTGAAATATAAAGAGAGTTTCAACGACCATGTTTTTATGTTTTATTTTTACTTATTTTTAAATTAAAAGTTAATTTTTTAAAAATAAAAAGAACTTTATGTTCATCATACATTGATATATGAAAAAATGTTTCTTGCTAAATTTGATGTCAAAAAATAATTATATCATTAAACAATGTCGTTATTTGTATATTCTTTATTGAATTACAATATTTTTTACAAGTTCATATAATATAATACAACATATGCATCAACAACTAGATAGATTACAGATTTTCATCATAATCCCTCTAAGGATTATGACGAAAGCTTTTTTATCTCATAATCGACACTGCTACATATTTTCACACAAATAAGAATCCAACAGCGGTGATGATCTGCGGCCTCTGCAACTTTACAAGTCAATTCAATAGTTCGAAAATCAATTTTTTTCAAAACTTTGGAGAAACAAAAAGAGGCTTTTATAAATATAATACCAATTGAAAAGAAATCATAGGTGAAAAAATCGAAGAAGTTCTTATAATTATATATATATATATATATATATATATATATATATATATATATATATATATATATATATATATATATATATATATATATATATATATATTGTATTTATTAAAAAATTGACTATGAATCAGTAGATTTTTTATTGATATTTGAATATAAAAAACATCGATATCTCTACTGATTCATAGCCAATTTTTTAATAAATACAATGTCAATTGAAAAGAAATCAGAGGTGAAAATTGAAAAAAGTTTTATATATATCTAATGCAGTTTATCAATTTATGATTGCTGCTGGGAAACATTTCTTATATGAATAAGTGATTAGTGTTTTGTGATATTTTTCATAGCATTTACTAACTCGATCATTACCGGCTCTTTTTCTTTTTAAAAATTAATTTTAATTGACGAAATTTTTTAAATTGCATATAATAACAAAATATAATCTCATATTTAAATGTTATATGGTAATTGTGAGGTAGTTTTGAAGTTTCCTATCTTCTTGAAATATGTCATGGTTTTGGTTTGAATGATTTATATAATCATTTAATGATCTTTCTATGGATATGAATTATTTATAATTCTGATTGAACAATTCAACGAAAATGAATATGAGTTTACAATTTCAGATCAAAGCATATATCTTGGTAAAGGATTTCAGAAGAGCTTATACTCAAGCGATAAAATTGAAGTATGTCAGTACTGTTGAGGAAATTCTTGAATTAGCAAAGACTTTGAATGATAAATCTGGTGTGATAGATCTTTGTGAGAAATGGTTAGTCGATAACAGAGAACGTGATAAATGACTTCAAATATTTTCATTTGTTATTTTAAGTCATATACTACTTTGATTGATAATTTCGAACCCTATTTTCTTTGTATTTATTCTTTTTCAAAAAAAATCATTTTTTATCATTTTTCACTTCTTTATTCATTATTTTAATCGATCATTTGTTATTTTGAGTCTGCTATGAAATGAAAGGTGTTGATTATTTTTCTCTTCAAATCAGTTATTGATCTATTTCAAATATTGATCATTTTGGGAAATCTCTACTTATCAAAGCTTGTCTAAACTATTGATGTCATCTATTTGTTGATTCTATTCGTTATTGAAAAAAAATTGACTTGAAGGGTGGCTGGACAAAATGGTACGATCAAAATAAATAAAATAGATAAAGAACTAAACTGAAAGATAACCAATAAAAATACATTTTATTAAATACATGTGACTGTATAGACTAATTGTTATTAGAAAATTTTAGAGGATATTTAAGAAGACGGCTTAAACTTAATTTATTTATTTCAAAGACAAAAAATGCTGATTAATTAATATTGTTATGCAATCAGTAAGATTACTGTTGTTATGAACTTAATTATTAGCAATGGTATTTTAGTATTATCATTATTATAAATCATAATAATAATGAGTAGACAATATTACAAAAAAAAATTAATTTAAAATCACAAAAAATACTAATTGTTAGTAACAAATAATAATAATAAATATTTTTATGGAAGTTTATTTTTCATATATTAATAGAAATTAATGCAAAATGTTGAATAAATTTATTCATAAATATAAACAACATTACGAGATTGTAGTACGAAATTGTTTTATTATTTTCGCTATGGCATTGTGAGTACTCTTTCATTTTAGATAAATAATTAACAAATAAATAGATTCGTGTTGGGGTTAATATTAAAAACTGAAAAAATATAAAAGGAAAGTACAACAAATATTATTAAAATCAATAAAAAACTCCAAACAGCAAAATTACAAAATTTAAAAATCGAAAATCAATATTAAACGGGGCAAACGGTTATGGTTGAAGACAAATTTAAAGATAAAGACAGGTTTAAAGACAAATTCAGAAATTATAATGAAAATTTAATAAGGAATTCAAAGGGGAAGTTATAAAGAAATAAAACAAATTAAATAAAGTTAATTAATCTGTAGTGGTAAGTCTGAGCTCATTGGAAACCCGAGCACTAAAGTAGCCCGGAGCGCATTCAGACCCCAAAGATTAGATAGAAATGCAACTCATCCGAGCGGCAATACGGGGTAAATAAATTATGATAATGTAATAATTATGGCAGCCGAAAATATTCACTATAAAAGCCATTATATGTACTTAAAATATGCCCTAACAAAATTTGATATTTATTCCAAAATTTCGAAAAGAAGACGAAATTATATAATAAAATAGAATTATTAAACAAAGAGATTAATTTATATTGCTATTACAATATATAACAAATATTTCTCTCAAGTTTTCAAATAAAAAGAATTTCTTCTTTGATTTAAAAACATTCTTATACATTGAAAAACTTCTTTCAACATCAACAGAAGATATCGGTGCGAATTTAAATGCCAAAATTTCGCGAATCGTATTTGCTTTAAGATTAAATTCATTGATTCGTATTCTTGTTTAAGAATCAGAAATATTTCTCAGTACAGCAAATCCAACATTTTTTTCAATCACAGACAAGAGTTTTTCTTTAATAGTACTTCCAGCATTTATGCCGTTAATTAAATTAATGACGCCTGTTACGATCTTAATTTGAACTACTAGCTTAATGAACTGTTCGAGAAATTCATAATTGGATGCGATAAAAATGATATCAGCTCTTAATGTAAAATCGTTGAGGAGGTCATGCGATGCTTTAATTGAATCTGCTTCATCTTTTCGTGACGCATTTTGCATAACGATATATCTGCAGCAATAAATGTACCGCACAAATCTTCTTCGAAATGGGCATCAAGTAAAGATATGGAAAGTTCTCCAACCAACTGTTGTGATGCCTTCTTCGTTGAGTTTAATGTACTTTGCACTTTCTAGATATTCTTTACGGTAAATATTTTCTCTGGAGACACTGACTTATTGCACACCTTTACAGTACAGTATTTTTCCATCGGTTTAATTTCGGCATAATTTCTAAATTTTTGCTGGATGCGAGTAAAGAGTTAACAACTTTTTTAGAAATAGGTGCCACGGAATAAACTCATGTTAATGTTTATATACTTTTTATACATACTATTTTAAAGGGATATTTAACACACTTCCTTTATTGCTACAACAAGAATTCAAAAATCATATAGTAAATTATTTAATTAAAACTCGATTAATATTTGGCTACTAAAACAATTTATTTTTAGTTATTCCTAAAAATCACAACTATAAGGTAATATTTATTTGTTTATTGAATAACGCCAAATTTAATTGAGTAATAAATATAAATAAAGTTTCGCAATGGTAATTTAAAAATGATTAAAAATTAATTAATTATGATATTGCAATCATCTTTATCGTACATATTAAATAGAACTGCTTTTTTTCACTGTTATCAAGATACAGTTTTTAAGGAATAAAACGATCTGGAATGAATATTGTACCATAAACGGTGTATATTTTGTTGGTTTTTTTATAATGCAAAATATGCATTTATGCTTAAAATATGCCAAAAATTCAAAATATGCTAATGTATATTTTCGATTGCCCTAGTAAATATTTACCAAAGGTTCCCTAAGCACTAATTATTTGTGATAATCTTTAATTCTGTAGATAATTGCACTCTCAAATGAGTATAAAAAGAGAGCTCAAAAATAGACGAGCTGCCAGTTGGTCGAAGACACAAGAAAGAAAAAAAGTGAATAAGTCAGTTAGTGATCAGCAAATAGAATCAAGTATTTGAAAGCAATTCTCACTCTCGTACGAGAAATGGTAGCTTCTTGGGTTTTCTACCTTCGCGAGCATTTTTTATTTGAAAGAAAGGTGCAAATCTAGTAACGAATTGTAATTGTGATTGAAGTGTAATAAAGTCATTCTGTGTTGGATTTCGATTATTTGTTTAAATAAGAACACAAGGAGTCAGAGAAACTGACCTGCAAAATAATAAACCAACAATATTAATAAGCATTTTTAGATGATATTATACTCGTAGAAATATTTTTATATGACTGACAATATTTTTTACGACTTAATAATTTACAATATACATGTTAGACAGGTGTAGTGGCATGTCTAAGAGATCCATGTGAAATCTGTGGATGGGAGCAGCTGGTCAGTTAGCTGAATTTTAGAAGTCAGTTTTACATTGACAAAATATGAACCAATAAGCAAGTTATATGGTCATAGTTTTTTACCTAAACAAACTGGACCGGACAGCAAGAAAGCGATCGTAAACATTCACAATGAGGATAATTTAGGTTTTACTCACAAAATTTGCGTAAAATAGGTCGTAACCAACAACGAGTCACGAAATATGATAGTTTATTAAATCAGCTAAATTACGAGTCTAATTTTTCAATGAAACTCTGTAATATTCGCAAGTTCAAAGATCAAAATTCTGGATTAGCGATTAATTTGTTAGATTATGATAATAGCAATGTGGGAGACGATGAGGAAGATGATATGGATATTGTTTTAAAACCTCATAATTATTTATTATTATTGGAGGACGGAGAAAACTGCTGTATGACCTGCTGTAATTAATTTGCAGTTGTTAATGAACTGACACCCATCAGAAGTTGAAAATGTCCGGATACAATGCACATAGTGAAACCTGCCTCAACGGAGACATAGAGGTTTATGGAGAAGGGGTGGGTTCTCTGAAAAAATAAATTTCTAAAATTTTTGTCAAAGGTTTTCGAAAAATATCGGTTTTGTAAAAAAAGCCAAAATAAAAATTAAATCATTGCGATCATTAAAAAATTTTTTTTTGAGTGGGGAAAAAGTTATGTCAATCAGAAGCCAATGTCAATCAAGCCAATCAGAAGTGACTGTGCTAGATGGTTCACATGTTCCTGCTATCTTCCAATCTTACATTTTTTATTGTTTTTTATTATTATTAAACTAAAGTGGGAAAGAACTGTTGAGTCATTGAGTTGGTGACAATATTTGTAAATTCAAACTTTTACTTTGACTCCAACGCGTGTATATTAATTCACAAGTCAACACTCTCGAACACGATAAACTTTATTTATATCCACACGGGATTGTACAAATTTCAATTACAACCAATAAACTATAAACCAATTTATCACACAGAGCTTATTTCAACACTACGTGAAGAATAGCTCTTTAGGATACGTTGATCGATTGTTCTATTCGCTTTGAGCACACAATTTATTTACTCCACTTCCACTTTATATTTAATTTTACAAAAGATTCTCGTTACTTCTCGTTTCACTCTATTTTTGATTCTCCTTTTAACCCTTTTTTGTCTCTAATTTTACTCTACTTTTTGTCTCTAGTTTCGTAATATTTGTGCTCTACTTTTCGTTCTGCTTTCGTTCTCCTTTTTGGTCTTTTTTTGTTCTGATTTCTCGGTCAACTGTTCTGCTTTATATAGTCTGTTTCATTTGTGGCACTGGCGACAGATTCTGTTTTCCATTTTTCCTTTTCTCTACGCCAGCCTTATCTCTGACAGATATCGAGATATTTTCCTTTTTTGTTAACCCTTTCGCTGCTCCGCACGTATATTATCGCAAAAAAAACCGTGCCACATACGCTCCAAAAGAGTATACTGGCATATTGTTTCAAAATAGTTTGCTACTCCGGTGAAAATATTTTGAAGCCAGTCTCCATTTTAGATTATAATAAAAACATGGGGTCTGTTGATAGAAGTGATATGATGCTAAGCTCTACGGAAACTGTTACGGGCACGTAATTTCAAGAAGCAATGCGCAGCGAAAGGGTTAAGCCGCCTTCTCCCGAAAATTTCGCTATCTTTGACAAGCTGTCAAGATACTGCTTTTTCCTTATTTTGTTTTTCTGGAATTTGAAATTCCACCTTCATTTGTACTTCTTAATTAACAATGACCTTTATTTTAATATCTTGCTTGTTTCCTTTTCTTTGATTTATCTTTTCCATTTTTAATTTCTTTTTATTTCCGTTTCCTTTTCTGAGTTCCCATAGATCGTCCCGTTTGTCCCGACAATTTCGCTATCTTTGACAAGCTGTCAGAGCTGTCTTTTTCACTTATTTTGTTTTTCTGGAATTTGAAATTCCACCTTCATTTGTACTTCTTAATTAACAATGACCTTTGTTTTAATTTCTTGCTTGTTTCCTTTTCTTTGATTTATCTTTCTCATTTTTAATTTCTTTTTATTTCCGTTTCCTTTTCTGAGTTCCCATAGATCGTCCCGTTTGTCATGGCGATCTTCCCCCCAGGTAATTTATTTATTATGTTATTTATCATTTAGGTATCCTCGACAGAACCATACATTTATGCTAAATAAAGGCAACTTGCTTACCTAATTTTCTAATCATTAATCTATTCCTTCAAAATGCTACATGCTACATGTGATGAGGCAATAATTAACTAAATACATTTAAAAAATTACCTTTTTGTTTTGAAAGATTTTAAATAGTGGATTGATGTTGATGTTTACATATTTAATGGCTGAATTCAATGTTACATGACTTTGTCTTCAAGGTTTTTAATTTAGAGTGTGATGATATTAAAATTATTTTGAGTGAATTAAATAGAATTTGAAAAAATTTTGTTTATTTAAAAACTTAATGATTATTTAAATATAAATTTAATTTAAATAATTTTCTAATTTGTTTAATAAATCTGTTAGGTTCGTGTCTATTCGAACTAACACAGATATTTCTGACTCCAAGGTTTTTAATAAATAAATAACAATATGGTTTAAATATTTATTATTCTACACAAATAATTACAAATAAATTACACCAAAAACTGGTTCCTATTAAAGTGTACAGAACGGTTATACAAACCGCCCTAAGATTATTTCAAAGAATCAAGACGGGCTCTAAAATGCGCCAACAGGCCGATAAAGGTGACAGGTAAAAGAGGAGGGTAGTTTCCCGAAGTTTTACGCGATAGTATTGACCCGGAAATTGGTCAATACTTTCTCCTATTAAATGATTTTACTAAATGTTATTCCCAGAACACTACAGTATAAAAAGATAAATACTGGTGTCCTATAAAATATTAATAGTTTAGTTTACGAACCGCAATGATTTAATGCGATTCAGCAACTTGAACAAAATGTATCTAGTTTTCTGATTAAATGAATTCCAACGCAGAGTTTTCCATGATCGATTTTTATTGCTAATAACATGAAATGGTTGTGTAGCTTTGGTTTCTGCTCTGTCTAAGTGTGCTAAGTTATTGGTCCGCTCGAAATAGTTGTTTTCAACTTTTTGATATCTGTATTTGTGTCCTTCAACAGAAATGCTACTATTTATATTACTATTTATATTAAAATAAATACACCAAATTTTATAAATAGTAATTATTATCTCATTAAACGTAACACGATCAAATTCTTCCTGCCCTAGCGTTTTAAAAGTATATTTATTTGTTTAGCTGTACCATAAATTTCATTCTAAATTCTGTTTTAAACAACCTTAAAACCCCTAATACCGTTTAGGACGTCTTAAAATTCAATATAAAGCTTCAGAAACTCTGAAACATAAAAAACATCAATCAATTTTCTTGACTTTTATCATCTTTGGCTTTTTTGATTATCTCCTTCCCTTATATTTTGATGTTGTTATTTCGACAAAATTGATGTCTAAATCGTTTATAGTGTTTCGAATGAAACTGTTAATACGGAATTTATATTTTAGAAATTTTTTACTTTCATTATATCTTTAGTTAAAATACAAAACTGGAATAAATGGAATTAATGGTTAGCCCTGCCTGACTGAAGTTCTAGCTAAATTTAAAAATATAAATTTCGCACATATTTTATTTTAAATTTTTCACATTTTTTAAAGATTTAAGATTTACTTGACCTTATAATGTTTCACTCATATATGGGTAATAAAAATAATGTATCCACCAAGAAAGTTGCGGATAAAAAACGTCGCAGACAATAAATGAGCGGATAAATCTATATCGAATCGTGAATTAAGCATTTATAAGTAGATTCTAAAAAAGTCATATAGTGATTAAAAGATGTATGGACTAGCTGGAGATATTTCCTTTTTAATCTGCGCTTTTATTGGGGTAAACCTAAAAACAAAAATTGAATAATTTTATCTTTACTGTAATGTTTTGTTAGTCTATAAATAATTTAAAATTATCTAAAAAGCCATCCATATATTGTGTCATGCCACTCAGAATGTTATGAGGAGAATATTTATCAGATATATTTCTGACGTTGATATTCATTCAATGAATAAGATTCTATATTAAGCATTGTAATGCAAATTTGTACAGCTGATATTATAATAAATTATTACTATTCTTTGGAAAATTATCCGAATATGCTGATGAGTAAGGCAAAAAAGAATAAATTAATTGAATAGATAAAATTACAGAACATAAAGAAAAACTAATTTTATTTTTTTAAATGACTAGAAAACTACAAATAAGTAAAAAAAACATATTCATCTTTTCTTGAGAGAATTTTATAATATTTAAAAATAATGACAAATATAAACACATACAATCATGAAAATAAATAATTTATCACAGACTCTTCCAAAAGGCTCAATTAAATGATTACATAAGCGGTAAAATTATCATTATCTACATCATTGTTTTCCAATCTCGATATTGTGTGACTTTTGGGCTTTATTATTGATGGCGTTGTTTTAATGGACTCTACATCACGAGAAGTGCGGGATGAAGCATCTACATAATAAAATATAAATTCATCACAGTAAGTCAGTGGTTCTCAATTAATATAAAACCGCGGAACACCATTCACATGATTTTTTATATGCGGAACACTGACAAAAAAATACTTGACCACAATGAGTGACCAATCACAAATTACTATAAATCTGTCGTAAACGTAAACAATGCCTTTCTTATAAGCAAAGAAAATACCACGCGCAACAATAACAAGCAATAAAAACACTTTTATATTTGTATGTTTATATATCTGTGTAACGGCTTTCTTATTGAATCATCTTATAAAAATATTAATTGAGGTTTCTGATGATATGTATCTTAAATGCAAATTTAAAGATAAAATGTCATTTTTTTCTCGGACAATCTTTATAATTTTCCAAAATCTTGATGATGTGAAGATTCTCTAACTCAAAAAACAACTTTTCCCTTGGATTCGACTAACTTCCAATAAATATATGAAAAGTTTTCATTAACAAAGAGGTAAATTAATCATTCCACTGATGTTCCGTGGAACACGGGTTGAGAACCACTGCAAGTAGGTAGATGTCAGCTTTGCAACTAACTCATTTACAGTTATTGAGAACCCCTTCCTTATCGATAGTTTATTGCCTTAATTTGTAATGTTATTATTATATCACGCATTTATAAATTTTTGGAGGAAAATTTTAATTTTATCAGAAGAATAATCATTTTGATTTTAGAAAATTTTTCTTCAAAAACTATAGATATAGTCGAGATTTACTTCTTTGTTAATGACAACTTTTCATATATTTATTGGAAGTTAGTCGAATCCATGGGGGAAAGCTGTTTTTTGAGTTAGAGAATCTTCACATCTTCTTCTCGGTAAATTATAAAGATTGTCGAGATCTATCGTTTCACTGACCATAACTTCTTCATAACTCATTCAGAAAGAAGTAAAATTTAGCTCAAAAAAGTTGATTTAAACTTATGAGTTTTCTAACTCATTGGAGATACTCCATTAAGAACCTCCCTTAAGAAGAGGTATCCACAAAGATGACATATGTGGATAATAGGTAGTGGTTTCAAGCGTTTCCAGCTGCATATTCAGTAGCAATTTACACTTTCCGTATATATAAATTTTACCTTATTATTTAACTTGTCATTTACAAGGAAATCTAATTACAACAAATTCATTTTAATAGCTTAGTAATATTCTCTGTTGTAAATTCATTTATAACCCCTGTTATTTGAATACTACTTTCATAGTTCCCTCTGTAGAGGTGCAGTATATATATATATATATATATATATATATATATATATATATATATATATATATATATATATATCCATTTTATACATAAATAACTTTGATATTTTCAGATCACATCGGGAGGACGAGTAAATTTTTAGAAGCCGACTACAATAATTTACTAATTAAAAGATATATTTTAAAAAAGATATATATAATTTAGTATTAAGTAAAAAAAGTTCATAAATATATAAAAAATAAATTTGTATACTAGTAAACATTATATACGTTTGGTGATATGAAAAGCTGTGGTCAGTAAAATGTCTAGATTTAACGAGCTGTGTATTTTTGCAAAAAGAAATTTTCAAAATCTTAAAGGATCAGCCCAAAAACACACGCAGTATACCCTTAAAGATTTAGGAAATGTGTCAACAGGGTTAAAAAATTAAATACAAATAAATTATTGAAAAATTTATAAACAAATAAAAATAACCATTAGACATTAGGATTTTATCATAGCTTAGATGTTTTATTGAGGTTATTTTTGAATATTTTTCGAAATGTTCTTGATGATCCGGGAGAGCTAATCTCAGATATTGCATTGTGTCCTTGACATAACATAGTTCCAGTGAGAGAAATACTAGTACATTTCGTTATATCGGTTGGGCAATCTTGAAATTGATAAGATGATAAAGAATGCAATTCTACTGGAACAGGCACGGTATGGTTTTTCTTTTCATCGCACTAATTTAGTATTAAGTAAAATAAGTTCATAAATTGAACAAGTCTTAAATTAATTTAATTAATTTTTATAAAGTCCTTATTTAAAAATACAAATTGTTGTCAAATTTAATTTATTTGTTTTTGTTTAAATATTTGTTATTGTGATTAGAAACATCATTTACACAAAGCGACTAGCACAAAATGTTAATTGTCTAAATCTTTAAAATTTGTAGAAATATAGATTTTAAAATTTTATTTTTAATTATGTCGAAACATAACATTGACGACCAAAATTAATATTGTATTAATTGCTTTGTGATTGATGTTTATAATTATAACATTAGTTTTACATGGTCAGTGACGGTGTTAGGGTTTGGTCGATAGGGGGTGGGCCAGAGCAATTGAAATTAGGGTAAAATAATAAAATAGAAATTTAAAATGACCAAAAATAGGATCCAATTAAAAATAGAATTTATTATCACTAGGAAAATATATTTATGGTAAATAATAATCTAATAATAGTAAATTAATAATAGAAGTTGTGAATAGGGTAAAAAAATCATGGGACAAAATAACTGATAGTGATGTTTCCAATGCACTACAAACAGGCTACTTAGACAAGAAATATTCATTTAACGATAGCTATATCGCAAGACATGAGAGATTCGGACCAATGATTCAACAGGAAATGGATTTGATAGAAAATCAGAATATAATTCAGAATTTTATTTATGACGATGTTCCAGAAGAAGATGACATGACTGTAGTTGAATAAATTTAAATTTCTGCATTATGTGTAAAATAAATATTTAATAAAAAAATATAAATATACTTTTATTTTGGCCCTCCACCGAAATTAAGCCCTAGCGCGTATTTTGGATCAAAAAAATAGTAAGACAGTGTCTTATTTTCGGAAAAAGACGGTAATATAATTTAATATAAAATATTTTATATAAATAGAAAAGTGTTCAACAAAACAAAAAATTTTTGGGTCATAGTGATCGTATTTTGTACGTTGTTTCTTGAGCCACTCATTATTGGAAAGGCATATATAGACCAGTGCGATCAATTCAAATCTTTATATTTTCCATTGTAACCATATATCTTTTATTTTAAGAGACGTTAAAGAATGAGGCGTGTGGTAAAGTGTATTGTTAGATGTATAAAAATCATCTATATTATATGTCTGTAGAACTAGTCCAAGCCAATAGCAATAATTAAACCTAATCACCAAATGAATTCAGAATAGTGTAATTATATTGCTAATATTGTCGAATTATAAGATTATTTAATAAGACATGTTAAAAACACTTAGAAATGATTTGGAAACTTTTGAACAAAAGGTCAATTACTTTTAAAATCTGAATAATTAGGAATTCGATTCATCTAAAGGAAAAAGAGGAAATTTCATATTAATGAATCTCAAAATCGAGATATTTTAGATACGCGAAATAAACCTTATCTGTAATTGAAAATGAAAGAGTATTGGTATATTTTAACGAAGGCAGTAGCGTTATATGATGATTTGATTTCTACCACAAATTGTATAGCTAAACGACCATTGTTATGTCTCCAGCGAATAAAAAGAAATTCATGGTCTAACCTGCCAGAAGATAAGCTGGTTTGGTTCAATAATGTTTCGGTAAGAATAAGTTTTAAGCCTGACCTCACGTATTTACAATTCAATCACAATGACCCGATAATATTGAGACTTAATTTACATTACATTTTCTGATCAAATTAATTGCACAAAATTGATAATCATCAATATTGTAATAAATATATAAATTTTCTTTTATGCTTATTAATAATTTGGGAAAATGTTACTTCTGCTAAATTTTTTTCTTTAGTTAAAATGCGTGTTTCTTGCGTATTTTCTTAGACTATTCTCGGTAAGCCTCAAAAAAGCTATCATTAGTTATATATTTTAAACGTCAAACACAATTAAACTTAATGGTCACACTAATAGATTAAAATATATATGACTGGGCCTAAAAGAAGCAAAATTATAATACAAGTATAAATATAATTAAACATTGGTATTCCCTCTGTCCCATAATGCTGCATAGTTTTTGTTTCATGTCCTACTATTATCCCGAATATACGGCTCTACCTCGATATTTTTTTCGTATGAGTTGAATTATTCATAGGACTTTCTAAAAAACATCATTTACCATAAATATAACCGTATCTTCTTGTTTTATTTTATCATTATTTCATAAAAGGTCAAAAATTACAAAAATCGTTGTCCATATTACTGTATAGTTTTCACAAAAAGCTTAAAATACTCTAAAATTTGTCGAGAATTAAAGAAAGTAACGCTAATGTTAAACTTATTTGTTCACATTTAACCATGTTTTATGATTACTGGACATCCCTTATCATTTTGACATTTCATTTTTGTGCTTTTTTGTAAACACCATTTCAGTTTTGCGTCATAAAAGTTTAATTTTTTTCAAATTTTTATCCATAAATAAGGAACGAAATAAACGTGAACTTTTTAATGAACAAAGGAGGCTAATATATGAGAATTTGCTATGTGAAAGTGACAACGGAATTCCTAAGAGGAGTGCATACAATTCCATTGCAGTTTAAAATTCATTAATTAATTAGTTTAATTAATCTAATTAAATTAATACATTTTTGTTAAATTATGATACCAATTCTAATCAAATTTGCTGAAACGATAATTTCTGATTTTTGCCAAGTTTCTATTACTTTTATACTTGTTGGGAACAATTTATTATGTTCCAGCTCAACAACGAAATCAGTGTTCACATAATTTTAGTTAAAATTTTCAAAATTAAATTAAATTAATTATTACCACCGAGCCGCGAGATAACAGACCGCCGTTGCATCTGTAAAATTTGGAGATTTTGTCTTTTTAGTGAGATCATTAATGACGTCAATGAAATTGTAATTAATTTGTATTTTTATAATACAACCCCCTCGTCGTTTTTAAAATTAATTCTTGCACTTAAGCTTTGCAATTTTAATCAATTCTGCACTTGTATTTTCCATTAATTATGTTTACACTCATTTATACGACTCCCACACAAGGAATAAATTAGACTCCGTTAATTATAAATATATATTTTCCTTTTTTATCTATTTCATTTTTTCAGACATTTAATAACTAAATTTGCATAAACAATAATTTTAATTTTACTTGTTTTCTTGGACTGACTAGTTGTGGATGAAATACATTGTTATTATAAACTGAATCGAGATATTCTTTTGACGTTCCTAAAATTTCTTCTTGAGTTTCTTCATCTCCACTAATAATTAATGAAGAATTTTTCTTGGATTCGGTTTCACTACATTTTTCTATATCATCGTAGGCTGACTCTATGTCAGAATCTCCAAGTGACAATGAATAGAGTGGAGAATTACGTGTAGAAAACTTTTTTTTTGTTCGAAGATGTTTAGAAACCACAAAATTTGTAACGTAAATTTTTATTGCCGAGATTATTAAAATAAGCCCAATAATACTTAATACTAAATTCATAATATAATATAAACTTATTCTAACTCATTTTATAATTACTTATAAAAAAAATATTTCTGATCCAAAACGATTGGTCTGAAGAATCAGTTTCTGAAAATAATAAATTCAAAATCAATTAAATAAAAACTCTTATTATAACACTACAGTTATTTGATAATCAAAATACCTAGAGCAATATAAATATAATATATCGATGTTCGTTGATACTCACGAATTTTCGGCACTGCCTTTTTCAAGTGAATTTTTTTTTCAAGTGAACAATATTCACTTGAAAAAGGCAGTGCCGAAAATTCGTGAGTATCAACGAACATCGATATATTACTGATTTATAGTCTTCCAACTCTCTTTTTAATAAATTCGAAGGAAAAAAATAATCAGTGATGAAATTGGAAGAAATAAAACTTCTTATAATATATATATAATATTATATATATATATAATTCTTAAATATTTTCAATATTCTATTTCTTATCTTGTATAACCCCAACAATAAAATGATTAATGACAATAATAAAATTCTGATTCTGTAGAGTGCTATTTAAAGCACTCTATAAAATTCTTGAGGTAAACATAACAACTGAAAACTTTGGAATTTTGTTAAAGATAAGAATTAATTTTGACATATCGAAAGGTTCAGAATTTTCAATTTATATATATTTAAAATTTCATCAATTTATGTTAATGATGGGTTGATAGATCGTTTAATATAGGGTTAGGGTCGTTTAATATGCACACGGGAATTCCTTAAAGACTTAAGTTAAACAACAAAGCTCTTTAAAAGAATTTCGTGGTCTACAAAAAAATTTCAATGTGATACATAAGAATAGATGGATAGGGGCCCGCTAACTCACATACCCATCCTGGCTGAGGATTTTTTTTGTTCTAAAATTCCTAGTATTTTTATGTAGGTCAAACCGACTTTAGAAGCAGGGGCCGCTAACTCAAAGTAGGTCAAATAAGAAATATATATATATATATACCATTTACCATTTATCATTCAATTTCAACATTGTAATCTGAAACAATATTTATAAAAGAATAACAACAAAAATATTTATTGATGAATATAAGGTAATTCCGCCGCACAGTTAATGATATTTCGAATTATATGCCTAAATATCTTGCACAATCATTTGCTGTAACGTTATCAACTTCTAGTAACATTAATTCAGATAAATTACCAGTGGCACCTAATAGAAATCTAGAACGAATCCCATTTTTGATTTTTGAAAACGCATTTTCGACAGGATTCAGAATAAGGCGCAAGAAATTTAAAATTATAATTAAATTCTGATGTAATTCTTTGAATGTCTGCTCGTGTATGCACTCTTGCATTATCTAAAATTAAGCATACATTTTCTAGGCGGAACACATTTCTTAGATGAATACATAGCTCATTAATATAGCCAAAGAAAATATCTGCATTGACAGCGGAATGAGAGATTGTTTTACAATATAACATCCCACTAAGGAACATGCTCGCAATTAGCGAAATTGAACGTCCCGGAATAGTTGGGATTTGTACATTGCTGCGAGTTCCTTGTTTAAATCTTGAGTAAGATCTTTTAAGATGCAAATTGAATGAAGACTCATCAATGAATATTACATTGAACATTTCATTATTGAAATAGTTATTGAACCAGAGAGCATATTCTTTTCGTGCCGAGATTTTTTCTGGCATATTGACTCTATCAAATTCTCGATGAGACAATTTCATAGTTATTTTTAAATTTTTTAAGGCTCTATTGATTGTGGAAAAACCATTGCCTTCTTCCTGTTCAAGGCATGCTTTAATCTCTTTTAATGTATAAATTGAGGATTGATGGAGGCGATGTTATCAATTTTTACTTGTATTCTTTCCGTAAGAACTGTTTTCATACTTCCACTCCTTTTAGTATGAACGATCACTGACTTCTTACGAGAATTTCTAACAACTGAACGTGCGGAACTATGATTAATTTGTAACAGTTCTGTTGCCTCTTTTGTTGTTTTTCCTTGACCCTGAACCATATATTCTTGGTCTTGAACTATTTTCTGATTTGTTATTGGCTTCGGATATATTATTAACAACCATTTGGGTATTTTATTAATTTTTAATTATAAGCGCTGAACAGTGTCTGTGCTTTTATAAATTCGTATAAAATTTTTAAGATTTGAAATGTTGAAATTGACTGATAAAATGTTGATATAGAATCATAAATGATATATATATATAATATATATATATATATAGGAGGTAAGAAAGCTGACTCTGTGCATGCATGTGTGTAATAGGCAATAAAAAAGGAATCAATACTTCAACAACTTCTAAGAATCGAAAATTTTTATAAAACATTATCTCGGTCAAATCGACTTTAAAAAGTAGGGCCCCGTATTTACTGATACATATTTTTATATACTATTAAACACCTACTGATATATCCGAAACTTCTGTTGTATTGTGTACAATTCACTTCATCAGTCGAATCGAAATTTGAGTTTGAAAATATTTTACAGTCATCTCGACCATCACAACGAAGTCTAATATCGATACAAAGGTTACCACACCAGAAACCATTGTTTTCATTGCAGATTTTTTCTTCTAAAATTTTAGATAAATTGAAAGATTGTCATAAAAATAGGTTTTTTATAGTATTCTTACAGAAATAAAAACGGAAATTTGTTGAATATCAATACACAATATAATCGTACGAAGACCTAAGTAATGTGCTGTAGCAAGTGACTTTAGTTTAGTCAGAAAATTGGCATCGAGAGTTTTCATTATTGGCTTTTCTATACATTATGAACTTTTCTGTGGATTTATAAAAAGAATGGATTCGTTTTACAGCCTATTGAGAATATGTGCCATTATGTTTATTATTTTCAATTAAAATTTATATGAGAGTCGTGTTATGTTGGGCATCACAGTGATGCATTTATCTTCGCTATATAACAATTTTGCCAACCATTGTACGAGAGGAATGTCTTGGAGGAATTCAACAAACAATATCAATCAACAAGACTTCATATAATAGTTCATTTAATTTATATTATCACAAAATGTATTTTCAGATCTTCAAATGTTAAAATATTTTTTAAATTAATAGAGTAATTGTGGTTGTGATTACCATTGTTTTCAAAGTAATAAATGGGAGACCAATTCAATAAATATTTTTATTAACTAATTCACAATACAATGAAAAATAAAATAGGTTTGTTAATTAAATTTTTTTATAAAATTAATTATCATGAAATGAGCTCACTTCACCACTTTTGACCCTTTGTCAAAGATATTTCAAAATCAGGGTCATATAAAGTCATATTAAATAATAGGTCAAGGTCAATTTTATGAAATGAAGATCAATTTAGGGTCAAAATTTAAGGACAGACTCGATTTAAAGTGATTTCATGGTAAGAAAGAGTGGATAACATTTAAGGATAATGTAGATATTTAAG
The DNA here is from genome assembly GCA_959609185.1 of Schmidtea polychroa. Lineage (NCBI taxonomy): Eukaryota > Metazoa > Platyhelminthes > Tricladida > Dugesiidae > Schmidtea > Schmidtea polychroa. The sequence goes on from CAUHTR010003194.1 coordinate 34,399, forward strand.
ACACGTGACCTCAATGACAAAAATCGTGAAACCCCATTCTTTGCACCACCTGAGACCAGGGCTTCGGAATGCTCATCCAGTGGTCTCACCTCGGGCATTGCGAAGCGTGACACCTGTAACTCACTTGTGGGTTTGCCAGAGTTCTGCTAACCATACCTTTTAATTTGAGTACAGAATAGAGGATCGTGTGGAGAATAATTATGAGTAACGAAGAGTATTCGACATCCTGAAGTGTAATCGAATTCAAATAATGTCAGAGGATAAATCCAAACCGCCTAAATCATGAAATTGAACACTGTGTCGATACGCCGTGGTTTCATAATCTGTTAGTTTATTCGATTGTGGAGATAGGAGATAATGATAATTATCATACAATTGAAAATTCAGTAGAGGTTATCCCATTAAAGTAAACAATTTCCCATTATTGACAACCCGTATTAAAATGAGGTAATGATAACAAATAAAGCACCCATGCTAAATTTTTCTGATTAATTTTTGATCGATATTGATTGATAAAGTTCCAAATCAATGTTTACTAATTTGATGAACTAAAAATGAATAATTTAAGGAGAATAGTTATAAAGTCCGGCGAATAATGAATGAATCTTGGAAGACAGATATTGGTCTAATAAACCCTATAATCGACCCCTGATGGTTTATGGATATTTCAGTAGAAACCACTGGAACCATTTATGTAGGACTATCTTTGAACGGCAGCAGGGCAATTTCAGTACTAGTTGAGGCGGTTGATAGGACAGCTTTTATGCCAACAATTTGTATGCCTAAATATATCCCTTATCGCAATGTATTTATGATTTTCGGTCGAGATTCCAATGCGGACCAGTATAGAATTTATAAGATTTGACCATGACCATGTGATAGTAGTTTATAGTAGTTAAGAGCTCGTTCATTATGAATGAGTAAAAATCGAATGCTACTGGTACGATATTGGTTTTTAATGTAAATTTCATGAGTGAAAGGAAAATTTAAATGATAATTTGCATATGAAATGAGTTGTAGCTTTAGTGACAGGACATTGGAAGCACTTTTATCACCTATATTTGATTACACCGAACTGTGAAGGACACGGGAATCGAGCGACTAAAACCGACATGGTGTGAAAAACCTATATATAGTAATAATCCGTTTACCGAAAGCAAGAGCTTATTTGATAGTGGATAACAGCATGTGATGAATGATGATTGAAGGGCAAAGTTGGTGGAATATTCCATTGTTATGAAGGAAGCCGGATATGAAAATATTCCTACATGACGAGATACAGAATTGAAGCGGATAAAAGCATCCAAGAGTGACAAAGCGAACCAAGTAAAACATAAACGTTTTAGACGATGGCGTCGAGGAAAATTTCCCGGGAAATCAAGGATTTTCTAATGAATTGTATATAGGTGAATAAGATTCCATTTTGGTTAATGAAGTTTTTGGGCGTAATTGTTAAATTATTTAAATAATTTGAAATTTGCACTAAAAATTCGTAATAATTTATTGATAGACTTACTCTCCTGAATTTCAAAACTTCCAGTGAATCTAATGTAAGAAATAATATCAATCTGTACTCGAGGCGTAATTCCTTTAGACCAGGCCCACCAAACCGCTATTTGATATTTTGAACCGTAAAAAATCACCGGCAATTTAGAATGACAATCTAATTTCTTAATTTGTTTTAAGTAAAATTAGATATTTTATGTCAACTAATTTGAACCTTTCCATTAATTTCTGTACGTTGTAATTCTAAATCATCATTGGAATTGTGTAATTCTCCATAGCCAACCAAGTCGGTACAACTTAAATAACCATGTACTTTCATTGCTAAAAACCAAAATCCTATTTTTTTTTCATTTTGCAAAGTTTTTTCATTCGGCTTTTTTGACGTTCGTATAACCGTGATTGGACACAGTGGGTGATTTCCGGTTAAAACTGACGTTATATTTGGTTCAATTATTAGCGATAGCCTCCTATGATCTAATGTTAATTCATTCATGACCATAGTTTTAATTCTATTTCGACAGTACTCATGATTAGCAGGTGTAAGTACAACTAAAAATTATAAAAATAAAATAAACATCTTTATAATTCTTACAGTTATTTTTCGAACACGCAATTTCTTCGATCAAAATTAATAAAATTACAAGCATGAGTAATAATTACTCATTTGGGAAAAATGACCTTGATAATTAAATAAATAAATAAAATTATGATAAAAAATAATTTCAAAATTGCCATCACCCGAAAAAGGATAATATAAATTTATATTATTTCTAATTTATTAATATAGACATTTTTAATTATGTAACCAATAAATTACAATAAAAATATATCTAAAAATTTAAAATTTTTAACAAAAACAACAAAGCTGTACTTATAAATTTATTTGAAATGTTATAGTTTTATATTTCGAGGGATATAACACTCGATCTGTTTGTTTTAAATTATACAATAAACATGAGTACTTGGCATGGTTTCTTTCTTATAATGATTACTTAATTTTACTGATATGAATTCTGTAAATTACGTTATTAATATTAATTAGTTTTCTTTTTATAATATTTTATTAATTTGAAAGTTAAATATAGTTATAATATGTTATTTTTAATAATTTTAGAAGTCAAAGCGTAAGGTCGTTTTGAGTAATCGTTGCAATGTGCCTTTAAACGTTTCTGGTAATAAAGATTCATTAATAATTTCAATACTTTAAAGCTTATTTAGATTCCAACGATGAAGATTATAGTAATAATGAAGCAGAATATGGTATATCAAGATTGAAAAAGGTTGATGTTGCTCGTAAGTATTCAAAGAAAAGTATTATAGGAAAATTACATGCACGCCGAGAATATTCCAATGAACAAGAACGTGTCAGGCGGCAGAAACTTCGTCTTTGCAGGGAAAATTTTAGGCAATTGTGTCCAAGTGCTTATTTAAGTCATGTACGTGAAGGAAATGGAAGTTCAAAGCGTCAACCTACTAGAATCGAAGTTTTGAAAGGAGTGTTAAATTATCTTGAAGACACAGACAAAATCGAACAGTACACATTTTCTTTGATAAATGAATTAAAAACACTTGACAAAACAATGGCAGAATTTCTTGATCATTATGAAATGATGGGAATCGATTTTCCTTCAAATTTCAAACAAGATCTATTAAATTCGACTAGTTTTTCCGTAAGATCTTTCTAATTTTAAAGTAAATAAATTGTGTAATATTTTTGAAGCATTTATATAACAAAATTAATAAAGTTTTATGCGTGTTATTTTTGCATACGTAATTCTTTATAGTTTTCAATTTTTGTGCTTAAAAGGTTGGTTGATTAGTGTTGAAATACATTAATTATAATTGTTGTTTCACTTATTTCATATTTAATTATACAATATTAAGTAACAAATTTTTTTCCAAAAGTTTGCCATTGGTAGGTTACATTTTTAATGAAATAATCTTCAATAAATACAATTTTAATTCTAATTCGAGAAAGTAGCCCATATTATAAGCCAGACCTTTGTGAAATTTGATAATTCACCAAGGAATGATCCAAGAACATTTTTCAGGCTTGGGGGATGATTAAGAACCTCATTTTGTTGTCCTATTAATGTTTTCATCTTTTTATTAAGACGTTACTGTCTTTAGTTAATATATTAAGAGTACCGGTAAATAATAAGATTTGTAATTTCGATCATAAAAATATAAGGTCTTTCGACACAAAAAAGCTCTTTGGCCAGAGTTGAGATCCTAGAAATTCTTAAACGTTCTGTTTTTACACCTATTGGATGCGGATAAATCCAAATATTATTGAATAGACCATTGTCTCTACTTTTAACAACCCTTTGGGAAAGATTTTTTTAATATATACTAAATGTATTATGTTCACTTGGTCGTCTACACGTGTTTCAAATCACAATTATATCTTTAACTTTTTGTTGACGGATAATTGACACGTTTCCTGACTTTATGAAATTTAATTCCTCAATTAAAGGGTTAAGTTGTGTACCTGAGAACGGTATATAATATGTTTGGGTTGTTGCTGAAATATAAAAGTAAGAATTATTGATCTGATACCAAAGCATATCTTAATTGATAGCAATAACTAATTTTAAACAATACAATCTTCTATAGAATAGCAATTCACAATAATTTGATGTTACAACAGTGACTGAATACTTGTTGCAGCCCTTCAGGAACGATAGCACGCCTGTAGCATACTGGGAATTCTAAACCACGTAACTATTGCTTCTGGTTTCTATAATTAGTAGAATTGATCCAATTTCTTTAAGTTGAAAATATTTGTTTTTAATAATTTTTTTGTAATTTCTCTTGATCCTCTTTTGTGTCATTTAATCAAAGTCGTGTTTCACTTTTATGGCCTGTTATCTCGGGTAGCTGTCGAGATAGCCAAGTTTACTTCAGCTTTCCCCTATATAGTTTAGCGACTCCCGGTTGTATATTCGCTATTTCGGACAAGTTGTCAAGTTAATGTAATTCCATTTTCCATTTGTATTATGTTTCTACTTTTAAATTGTACTTGTTAATTAAAAATTTCCTTGTTTACCGTATTTTCCCGCATATAACCCGCGGGTTATACCGAATTTTACGTATCCTACGGGGGGGGGGGTAAGGGGTATATATGAGCGCGGGTTATATCAAACATTTTTTACAAGTATTTGTTATTTTACTATATTGCTTAATTTTTACACAAAACTTAAAAACTTGTTGGGTATCTGAGTATGACGGTTATCTGCGAATGCGGGGTATATGCGCGAAAATACGGTAATTTTATTTGTTTTGTTATTTCCTTTTTCTTAGAATTATAGAACAAAATATCTTTTACTTTATGCATTTCCTCTCCACTCATTTTGCTCATTTGTGTTATTTTGTTGCTAGAATATCTCTTGCCATTGACTAATGCTGGCCGTAAATATGTCAAAGCTAGTCTAATTGTTCACAGTAAATGTCTGCTGTAATAATCCGGTGATGTTCCATGTGTTGTTGGGGGTCAGACCATTGATAGACAATAAAAATCATAGCCGACATCTGTCAAAGTGATAGTCAAAAAAGCAAGAAGTTAATCAAAATAAAAATAAAATACCTTAATTAAAAAAAACACGTTATTAAAAAATTAAATAGAAAAGAAAACCCCAAGCATTTGCAGAAGAAACATATTAGATTACAACATATACACCAATATTCGAAAAGAAGACAATAATCGAAAAAGGAGGCCAATAATATTATTGGCGATAACCGGACTACTCAGGGTAAAAGTAAAAAATAATAAGAAATTTAAATTAAATTAAAATTAACTGAAACAAATAATTATCCAAATTGAATAAAATAATCACCAATGGTGGTTTGATAAATGTGCCCTCACCTGATTAGCCTGAGTAGGTAGATATTAGCCCTCTGCACTTTACCACGCCAATTCTCTTATGTCAATGTGAAGGACTATGGTATTTATTTATTAGGTCTGGGCTCGCTTGAGGCTTGATCGTGGTAAATTTTCGGTAACCTTTGTCTTTTTCCTGTCATTGTTGGATTTTGCATTCTCCGTCTTAGAAATATTTTTGGACGGTTTGTATAATCGATATCTATTCTTCTGTTTATTTGCGACAGCTTTTGGGTTAACACGTTTTATTGTCATTTTTTTGTTTAATCCATATTTTGTATTTATATTCTATATGTTGGGCCAGGAGAAATTCGTTTGTGAAAAATTCAAAAATAATATATTGGTTAATCTTCTTTAATTTCTTTCTTGTCTGGAGTATAACATTTTCATGTTTTCTTAAGCATCAAGTGTAGCATTGCAGAGTCAACCAGATGATGGGAAAAAATTTTAAAAAAAATAATTAATCGGATGATGAAAAAATTAAAAATAACTAATTAGATAAAAGAAAATAAAAATTTGTAGTAACATAATAATTCAAAGGAAATAAGTAGAAAATTAATAAGCAATAAAAAACAAGAAAAGACACCAAAATAGGGCATTCGTCAAGATTAAAATAAAAATGCTTTTAGAAAAAATAAAACAAAACAAATAAAGTGGAAAATCATTAAAAATTAGGAAAATATCAATAAAAAACTAAATAAAATGGAAAAAGAAACAAAATACAACATTGCTTAATCCTGAATGGATGAAAGCGCGACGAAAATAATATAAATACCCACGTCTGAGATTGATTGTTCAGTGCTATTTCAAAACTAGCAGGATCGACGAGCTATCATAACCATTTCTATCGCAGAACTTCGATAATTACAATTTCAAGATTTAACAACTAGATAATTTTTCTTTGTGAACTGAAAATCAACCATTTGGAAATCAATGTAAATTTTATTCATTTATTTATGATTGCTAATGTAATTTAGTATTTTGTTGTATCTATAATATAATATTAATTAAAATTTTCTAATGAACATAGTTTTCTCTTCATCTTATTTTTAATTATTTGACAATAAGTTAATAATTGATAACAATGAAGATTTATTTAATCATAAAGCATATATTTTCATTCTATTTGCATGACGATGCCCTCCATCTTTGGATACGTCTGTGAACTATTGGCCGAAGAGACTGATAGCCAACAGACAGTTGACCAGTTCGGAACATCATTTTATGGAATTTTATATAGGTAATGACGAAAAAATCGTTTCGTAGTATCATCGAAAAAGTAGTATTCCACAGTGATTGAGATCGTTTATGGTATGTCCAGAGGAACAATATGAGGTAGCACAGAGCTTGGCATCGACGGCCCTGTAGAATATAATTATTGAGTGTCAGAAAAGCCAGTTAATCGTGACGATAACCCCTGTAATTGTCGACAGTATGAATTTGAAAATGATCGTCCATATATAGGATTGTCTGAAATTTCCATGTCCATAAGAAATAAATTTCCTCAAAAGGTACAGTTTCCTGCGATTGTAAGATTTTAGAATTCTGGCCGGTCAAAAATACATTAGTAATAATAATTAGGAGAAAATGCCGTAGAGATGCAATTTTTGCTCGAACTGATGTGTCAAACTAGGAATTCTTTCTTCAAAATGTAGACTCAGCGAGAGTGATTGTCGAGCTAGAATTGTCGAGAGTAGGTAAGTTCTCTTTGCATCACCACGAATTGATTTTATTACGGCATAACGTCCGACGAACAATAGACCCCGGCATGTAACAAGTAAATATTTGACGTACGAACTTGCATCGATTTTCTAGTAGTAGGCCCGCATCGATCAAAGGGTAGTTTCCATAATACATCGACACGTACACTTAGTCACATTCTCTATTTGTATATCATCGAACTAAAGTGTTTAGGACAAATTTACCACACTGTTACACTATGATGTTGAATCGGATGATCATTGACTAGCGAAAAAATTCAGCGTCCGTCGACGAGAATCATGTAACTGCCTCATACTACCATGAGTACATGATCCATCTATAGTATAGATTCTATACCAAACAAATTCGGCAACAACGACAATTCGACGAGTTAACTTACCAGCGCGAGTACCATGAATATTACAGCTGATAAACACAAACAACGACGAGGATTCACATAAACAACTACTACGATTGAACGACACAAATGTCGAATAGTCATGGTGATTTTTCAAAGAAAACATAAATAAATTTTACTAGGACAATACTAAAATCTAATTCAGTAGTCCGAAATCGTATAATTAAGATACTTGTAGAACTGATATCGGAAGCTGATAAAATCAAAGTTGGAAATCTCGATAGTAATAATGATCTAAATGCCATTAATTTATACATGATACGAACAGAATTAAATTTAGTAAATTTCGATTTATCAAAATACTATTAATATTAATGAATAATAAGAATAAAGTTAAATTTGGAAATTCCGTTATTTGTAATAAGCTAAATTCTATTTATACTAAGGTAGGGTGGTAATAAAATAGAATTTAAAAGAATTTTTGACATTGGTAGAAATCAAAATACGGCTAATATTAATACGATAATAATGACATTTTAATTCTAATGATAAGAATAATCAAGCCTGACGATTTTTGACAATGAAGGGGATAGAAAAACTAGAGTTGAAACGAATATGGGAAGTATTTTTCATCGCCATCCCTCAGTCGGGTCTAGCGCCGTAAATTACCCTCCTTAAAGGCAATGTTTGAATGAATGTATGAAGTGCGATGTGGACGGATTACCAGCGGATCGATTTCCTTGACCGACGTTGCTATAAGTTTACTTTTGATTAAAACTACGTCATTCTAGAAAATTTCTGGACCAAACTTGCAAAAATCCAGCGTCAAACCGTGCTTCGAACACTGCAGGGATAGTATTCTTGAGGAAAACAGGAACCTGCGCCTCACTTTCAAGTCGCAATCAGAAACACTCCATCTGATATACACGGAGTCCGAACTCAAAAAACGGATTTCTGAATGTCCGGTCTTCGATAAGAACAATGTCTTTCCAGCGCACCGCCTGTGTGACTACCTGCTGTTCACTCCTAAACCTCCGCATCTCTCTCCAGTGTGGCTCTTACTAAGTCGCTACCTCCCCCAATCGTTCCTCGAGCGACAAATGATCTACCCGTCACGGTCAGTGCTAATTCTCGCCCGAAGAGGAAACGCTTGACGCGAGCGGAAAAATTTAAACGCAAGCGAGATGAGAGTGCCGCTGCGGAAGCAGTCTTATTCTCAATTCCTCCAGTAATGGCGCCGATGATACCAGTACCAGTGCCCTCTCAACCGTCAGCGTTCCGAATGGTACCAGTAAAGGCCAGCCCTTTTGTTTATGATGCGCAATTAGAGGTGGATGTCTAACATCTCCTGCAAGAAATTGGTGATGGGGTCTGGGCTACGGAGACGCCTCGCTGGAATTATCCTAGCTGTGAGATGACACTTTATATTGTGATTTTCTAGTATGATTGGACGTAGATTAATGACCATGTGCCAGCGAAATGTAAAACTCACAAATATGTCGCGCGTGAGGATTGACGAATGAATAATAAATGTATTAGTGTTCTGGATAGTTTTCTATAATTTTGATTGTTGGTTATCTGATTCGAATAATGAGAAATGATGTTACCCCTTGGACCAGGGTTTTCCAAAAAATTCTTCAATTAATTTTTATCTTAAGTTCACAAAGATGTAAGCCTTTCTATCGGCATTCCAGGACCAGTAAATGAGGAAACTATGAAAATTATTTTTTACATAGAAGCTCATATGTTCATAGATCTTCAGCTACTATGTGAGGTACCAACATGGTCGTCGCCATGGGCACATGATTAGTCAAAACAACAATCACCTTGTCGTCTAGGAAGGAGTCGGGAACGAGTCAACTACAAGTTACCCCTACTACCATTTTGAGCATGACACAGCCCTGGGCGCCAACATGATTTTTGGGGGCTCAGTCGGGATTGATTCGATTTGTATTCGTTGTTACAGTTTGTCGAAATTGGGAAAATGAGAACCATAATAATGTTGGTGTATGAGGGGAGAAAAGAAAAATTTATCACCAGGTATACGATCACGTGCATTCGACTCAGACCTTTCCACGATCATACTCCAATTGACTTCATTAATATTCCCTCATGTGAGCCCGTGGCGATGTTCCACGTTGGTGCTGCCCACGCGGGTTGGAGTTGGTTAACAGGTGAGCCCCTACCTTAGGACTACTGCTAACTCACTCGCGGTTCGGGTTCTACGGTGCCTTAGAAGGACTTACCCACATTCACTCATATAACTCGGTCCGATCCTGGTCCAGGGGAACGACCTTCACCCTAATTACTTCATTTCACAAATTTACCACAACGAAATTAAACAAAATTTATTGAAGCCATAAACATAATTACACACCACAGTTACTAAATTAACAGAATCTAAATCAGTTGCAAATACACAAGGCTGTCAGTCTTTTCGAAATCAAAAAAAATCTATTTATAATTCGAAAGAAAGAGTCGAGACCGGTCACAAGTCGGGTTACACGAAACTTTCTCCTTCGGAAATCATCGCATCGATATCGACAGGCAGCCGACAGTCCGATATAAATTTGACACTTTCGGCTGGGACCATGCGGAAGACTTCTTTCGTGGGGATTGAATGGGTGGACAATATTTCTTTTATTTTCGATTGCGCCGCAGATAATGACGCTTCGAGTGCTGTCATTGCTTCTCTGCGTTTTTGAATTTTCTCTGCCCTGGTCGGCCGCTTTCGTTTCCGAGATGGCAGGCTGTTTTCTGTCGACGGTGTTGCGACGGGCGCCACGAGAACTGGGGCCAGAATTGGGTCCGAAGGACCGCCTTTCATTGGTAGGTAGCCCGACAGTACTGGGGCAGGGATGGGCGGCAGATGTGAGCCATGCCCCTGGCAATTTGAGGTGGACGATGTAGAGGGCTAGTGGTGGAGAGGGAAGACGTTTGTTCCATCCAAGACGGGAAATTCGTGCACCCGTTTGGCTAGCTCTGCCTCCGTATATACCTTGTGGAGGGCTTCGGACTGGGCCTTGATTGTAAGTCTTTGACAGCGGCTCTTCTCCAGGAGGCTGTCTCTGCAGTGCTCTAATCTGAGGATTTTACTTCGCTCCTCCTTCATCTGTGGCGGGGAGAACCACGTCCCTTCATATAGGTCTATCCGCTTCTTGAGGGCCCCGATATACAAGTGTAGTTGGGCGATATCCGCGTTCTTGTCAGCACAAGAAAAACACGGGCGAAGTTCTTTAGCATTGTTGGACGGTGTAGTCATCTAGAAATTTAATCATTTTTATGTTTATTTGAATCATGTATTAGTGCGATACAGCCAATTTTGAGACATGTGTTTGTAGTTTCACTAAGCATTCCATACCACGATAACCCACAGATCTCACCATCCATCCCTATTCGCAGTCATTTAGTTGCAAGCATACAAATTACTTCACCCCATCCATGTAAATTAAGAAAAGAAAACGGAGAATTCATATAAATAATTCTCTCTACCTAAACCTCACCCCTTGGATTTACTTTTGGATTGGACAATCTCCGTACAAAACTCGTCCTTTCCTTTATCCCCTTCAACCTTATTCCCCTTATTAGATTTTTATTATTAAAAATTTTTCGATTTCGTTGCGGTATTCTGTCGAGGCAGACGTGCATAAAATTACGGAAAAATAATTCGCGGCGACTGATAGTTACTTATGTTTTAACTCGCTCAAAGTTATAAAAGTAATCAGAAATTAGTTAAAAATTAAGCTCTAAATTAAAATCTAATTAATTTGAATAACGCGTCGTAATCGTCGTCATAGAGACGTGTACCTGTAGTCATGCATTATGAATGAATATTTAGGTGTGTCGATATTCCTGGTTGCATCTGTAGTTGTGTATCAGTTATTACATCAAACAATGGTTTATGCTATTAGGAGAGGTTATTAAATGTCAAATTGAGTGGAGAAAATCCATTCCCTTGCTTCTGCCTACTGTCTCACTATTTTTGGAAAAATTCATGTTATCACGCAATCATTACATCACTAACAAATTTTCTACTCTAATCGTAAATTTATCTTTATGCTGTCCGGTGTAGGGTTGACGGGTGTGTACGTGTGTAGGTGCATTCCCAAGTCAGAATAATATGAATTTAATATCAGCTTCTCTAGACAAGCAGTAATTGTAGACAGATCGGAGGAGTCAGATCACGCATCATGAGTAGGCGACAAATCTGTAGATTACCGAGTAAGTTTGATTTTATTATCCAACTCCCTTTTACGATGTTGATTTAGGGCAACGACTATCGACTTCTTCCCTCGGCAATTCCACCAGAAAAACGATACACTATCTCCCTTTCAAAGTCATTATCAGCTATCCACGTCGGCTAACTCCAAGCTGGCTAAGATTAATCGGTGAATTTTGTTATCGTTGGCAACTATATCCTTCGAGCTTATAGTAAGTATTTCGATAATTTTATCACGCGATGTTTACTCCTCTGTCAGAGAGAAATTGCTTATCACTGGTATCGGTGATTCAAGGACGACAGTTCAAGTTGAAGAGTACATCGACGATGGATGTAGCCACTAGCTTCCTGACGACATCAATCAGATAGAACCTTAGAAATGCAGTACGTTACAGAAAATTGTTGGATTTTCGCGCAAACTATGGTCGACAAGTTCCTTTCTAGCTACTCTGACCGACAAGTTGAGTATGGAACAAGGGTCTTCTATCTATGTGGATTTTCACTAAATCAGTATGAACATCAATGTCAATCTCAATCTGAACTATCCTCCTTTGGAATTTTTAATAATCTTTACGACTATTGGAGATTTCGGTGTGACTGAATAAAACGATGGGATGCTCTATAAACGATCGCACTCGATGAAGAAAATTTCACTTCTCAACTGGATTTCGACATACGGAGTTTCTTCACCCCTCATGACACACCCAAGAACGGCATTCATTTCTGCCGCCGCTCTTGCACCGTCATGAGGGACCAATCAACTCTTTTCTATTCCATTAAAGTAAACTTTTATGCAACATAAATCAAAATGAACGAAAATCAATTAATGAATAAAAATCTACCCGGCGACCATATCATTTGGACTCCAAGTATGATGTCCTACTCGCTAAGCAATCGCACGTTCGATCGTGGTGTTAACTAAAATTCTCATGAACTCCTCTCATTTCCTCGAAGCATCTAATTTTTCCGACATCCTCTGGGTTAGGGTTCAGGAATTTGTCCTGAATAGATTTGTCGTTTGATTACTATATATTCCTTCCTAGGTTTGGTTTCGTAGTCTCTGAAATCGTTAAATGTTCCGCAATTTGTAGAGTCTTGGTTAAGTCGTTTAGTAAGCTGTAGAATAGTTGTTAAAAGTGGTTCCTGTAGAGTATTTTTAAAAGTGGTCGAAATAATAAACAAAATTTTACATGTAGAGTATTTTTAAAAGTGGTACTCTACAGATATTTTCCGTTCTTTATATATTATTTTCCGTCCAATCAGGACACGACTTGTTTGTAATTTCGTTATTTATTATTATTTTTATGTTTTTATTATAATATATTAGATTTTAATGACTTAACTTATTTCTTATTATTATTTTATTTATTTTCTTATTTTTATTATTTTTCTCCTATTTTTTCTGCGGATTTATTGCTATTTTATTGTACTATAATTTTTTGTTTTAATTAGACTTAATTAGACTTATTTATTTCTTTAATTTCTCGTCTCACTTTTTTTTTGCTTATTCTATTTCTACTTTATCCGCTGTGTGCCTTAAATCATTTCCCTTTCGTCTTATTTCCAAATCTTAGGGATTTTATTTTTTTTGGTTACTTATTCCTATTTCTTTTGTTGGTATTTTATTGTTTCCCCCTATTTACTACTGAGATTTGGCGGTAATTTATTTTTTATCCTATTTCGTTTATTTTTTCGAGGTTTGTTTCCCTATTTGATCCAGTTTTCTCCACTTCAAAATTTAGCCCAACAATAATAATATGAAATTCGTTAAACGTGAATAATAGTCAATAAAGAATGGCCAATTAAGATAGCTTATTATACGATAAAAGGGGGGAAAAGAGACTCGACTGAAGGATGACGACTGAAATTCATAAATAATAATAATAATAATAATAAGAAAGAAAGAGGGAAATAGAATTAAAATTGTAAGATAATAAGAGTAAAAGGTAGATGAAAAATAAATAAGTAAAGAAACACGATGAGGATTACATAAAAAAGGGAAACGAAAACTTTAACCGGATAAAGCTCCACAAAGCTGGAACAAAGATGGAAACCAAATTACGATTAATTTTTGAGGTTCAAAGTAGAACCAATTTAAAGGGCAATAATTAAAGTTTCAAAAGTAGAAACTAAAGGATAGGTAAAATTAAGTAAAATAGGCATATTAAGTAAATAAAGAGGGTAATAAGCAGTGACTGATAACGACCTATCGATATTATAAATGATAATAATAGATGATTGATACGACCATATAGATAATTGTTACTCCCCCTTATAGATAAATAAATATCGACGAAAAATTCGGGATTATGGTTAATTATAACCCGCAAGACTGAATGATGAAAAAGGACAAGGAAAAAATAAACAGGGACCCTAAAAGGTGTCTGTGTTTGATTGGAAAAAGAACGATTGATTCGTGTCAGTATGGGCAACACGATATCATTTTTACATTGTAGATTTCAATCCCATCCAAAGCCAATACAAAACCAGCACAGAAGGAACTCGAAAAAAACAGACAATTCAGAGACAATTCAAGAGACAACTAGGAAAACCCATTTCAGAACCCGCTCAATTAGAAGTAGAACCAAGGAAGATTCAACAAAGAAATCAAGACCAACAGAGGAATCAGAAAACCAAAAAATAGAAAAGGAATCACGGATACCCCAGGAACTCTTAGATCATCATTTAATCAATCCGACGTATTACTAACTACAAATCAACTCGAAAAACTTAAAAGAGCACGGTCATCATAACATAGAAAAAGAGGACTATCCAACGAAAAACTCAATTAGAAGATAAAGAAAACACAGTAGCAGAATACGCATTAAACCGATCTTGGAGTAAAGATAATACAACAAAAGCAACAAATAGTTTGACTACATCAACGGAAGAACTATCCGAAAACAGCTTAACGACGTCGTTAGATAATTTAAAAGAGACGGAAAAAATATAAGCCCAGCCATGA
>CAUHTR010003195.1:0-10027 GCA_959609185.1 Schmidtea polychroa
GACTCATTGTATTTCTGCTTTCGATGCAGAAAATCCAACATTTTGCGATTTACTTCCCTTTTGCTACCGATGTTTTTATTAAAAAATTCTTTATTGATTTCCATGTTTTTAGTTTTGTTGCATCACACTTTGCCTCTAAATATACATCTTGTGCACTTCCTCTTAAATATAATGGTATTCGCTCTCGTACGACTATGTCTGGCCAGTGACATATTGTAATATATACCTCGAATTCTTTTATAAACGTTTCTAGTTCATTAATATTCCCATCGAATGGTTCTCCTCGAAATCTTTCTCTAAGTTCTCCAACATTGACATTAACATGGTTTATCTCTGGTGTGTATGTCAACTCTGACCCATTCGGGTTGTTCACTTGGTTTCCGTCTAACATTATATCTCGACACGAACTTGTCATGCCTGAACTACTATCTTCCTTGTCTGTTGGTTTGATATCAGTTACCGGATATAATTCGTTTCTTTTAATATCGTCGCTGTTTTCACCTTCGTTGGTTAAGCTGTCTGATTCAAATAATGTTTTCACTGACGCTGGTTTCTTATTGATTCTTCTGTTTCTCTTGGCTCTTTGTCTCGCTGCGTTTCCTAATAAACTAGAGCCTCCTTTGCTCTGCGATCTCGTTCGATTGGCTTTATTATCAATTTTTCTTGCTTTAATAATCTCTTTTGAATTTCACTGTGTTTCGTTGGCCAACGCTTTAATTTTCCTCTTGTTATTTAATTTGACTTTGTTTACCTTTCTTCTATCCTCGTTTGATTCTCTTGATTCCTTATTTGTTTTCTTTTGAATTTTTGATTTCTCTTTTATTTCTCTTGAATTCTTGGCTTGTATTGACTTCCTTCTGACTTATTGATTGACTTATTCTAAAATAATTAACACTCCTAGTACATATCATAATATTTTATTCATTTTATCCTACCCTTCATTTATTTCCCTATTTTCTTTATTTTATACTACTCTTTACTCATTATTTCTCTCGCTGTTCCTTTTCTAATTCATGGTACGCTTTTAATTTTTGCTACTCACCCCCCTTTGAATTTAAGTCCATTTTTAATTATCTATAACTCGTATCAATTATCTATATCGTCGTATCAATTATCTATCGTATAATCACAACATCAATTATATAATTCAAAAATATATATCATTAGTCATATACATATAAAACTCATCAGTAACTTAATTAATATCTCCTCATTCGCTTTTCCCCATTCAAAAATTCGGTTTCATTTTCTCTTGCGCCGGCGCTCTATCATAATTTTCCTTTACTCATTACATCTTTGTCGCACTTAATCTATTCAATTTAATCAATTTCATCTTAAATCGTTTGTTTATAGTTAATCATCAATGCTTTGGTTTGCGCGATCTCTGCGTCTACATTTATTTACCATCGGCTCCCTGGCCGGTTTAATCAACTCTCTAATTTTCATTTAAATCATTATTTTCATTCAATTACCATCGGCTCTCTGGCCGGTTTAATCAACTCATTTTTAATCTCATGAAGTCTTTTACGACTCCTAGGACGCCTGGGCTTTAACACCATTACGCCATATAATTCACTATCAACCATCAACGCTTCGGTTTATTAGGCCTCCGCGTCGGCATCGGCTTCCGGCCGGTTTAATCATATTTTAAACTTTGAAGTCTTTTACGACTCCTAGACGCCCTGGGTTCTTACACCGTTACGCCATATATTCACTATCAACCATCAACGCTTCGGTTTATTCGACCTCCGCGTCGGCATCGGCTTCCGGCCGGTTTAATTATACTTTTAATCTCTCGAAGTCTTTTACGACTCCTAGACGCCTGGGTATTTACACCATTACGCCATATAATTCACTATCAACCATCAACGCTTCGGTTTATTAGACCTCCGCGTCGGCATCGGCTTCCGGCCGGTTTAATTATACTTTTAATCTTTGAAGTCTTTTACGACTCCTAGACGCCTGGGTATTTACACCATTACGCCATATAATTCACTATCAACCATCAACGCTTCGGTTTATTAGACCTCCGCGTCGGCATCGGCTTCCGGCCGGTTTAATTATACTTTTAATCTTTGAAGTCTTTTACGACTCCTAGACGCCTGGGCTTTTACACCTTTACGCCGTATTCGCGGTCTTCGGTCCCTGACCGGTTTCAAATGCCCTAAATGAGGTTTCTTCAACCCCCAGACGCCTTCAGTTTTTACACCTACTATCGTCCCTACCGCGATTAAATTGAGTTGACAGTTGACTTTCGGACCAATTAAAAATTTAAGGTTCCTCCTACTCAAATTATTAATCTGCTGAGGCCTCACAACTGGCTCAATTCTTGGCCGCCTATTGAAAAGAGTCTAATACCGGTAACCCTAATCTCATCGCCGTTTCACTGGGCCTATCGGTACTCGGTGTGGGCATCCGGGTTTTGTACCGACCCCTGCTAGCAATAATCACGAAGAAAAAACATCCTATCTATCAGGATTTAAAAAACACGGAAATACCTAATCGCCTCGATCTTGATTCTCAAAAGTGATGAACCAGATCTCCCGACTAGTGAAGATAAAAGGAAATTGGATATGCAGTTGACTCTCGGTCTCCCGCCTCACAACTGGTCCAATCTTGGTTGCCTGTTGAGTACGAGTCCTTTACCGGTTGACCCGCATCTCACAACCGTTTCACTGGGCTCCTTAATACTCGGTGTAGGTAACTGGGTCTCTCTCGCTCGCTACCCTCCGGGTTTTTGTATCAAGTCCCGCTAGCCAATCAAAAAAAATGCACCCAAAACTCGGTGTGGGTATCCGGGTTTTTGTATTGGGTGATCCAGCATCATCAGTCCCTTGGCTGATAATCTCCTGGACACTACAGTCCGGTGGTTAGCCGCTGTACTCGGGTGCCTCATCACTCGCTAGGGAAAAATTCATATCATCCGATTTGAAGTCCAAAAACGGTTTCTTCAAATCCGCAGCTGCTCTCGGATAATTAAAATTTTTATCTTTTGGTGCACCTTTTCAATTTTTATTTTTTATCTTTTTCTTTTTATTTACCTTTCTAGTTTGTCCTTGTCTCCCAAATTCAAAAAATATAATAATCGCGTTGGTTTCATTTCCCACAAGTGGTGATCAGTCACTCGACAGAAACTCCCCAACATTTGCGATGGGCCCTACTATACTCTTCTCATCAAGGTGATCAGGATTTCCCCATCCGGGTAGCATCGTAGGGACGATATGCTTCTCATCCCCTTATGGTCCTGTCTCTCTATGCCAAAAATAAAAAAAAAAACAGGAAAAAAAATGGTAATCGTACTGATCTTATAGATCAGCTCACACTTGATGCGATCCCAGCCAGTCCTGTATTTAATTCACGGCTTTCGCCAATTTAATTTGTGTGTTGCTTGTCTATTTATTTAACGGCTTTTGTGTATTTCATATGTCTATGTTCAACGTATGTTTTATACCTTTCGGTTGCTATTATGGAATTAGTTTTACTAACATTTTACTAACTCACACTCGGCTGCAATTCATTTCATCATCTTCAATTTTCTACATCTCCCTCAGGGAGGTACACTACTACTCTTTCTCTCATGTTTGCTTCATATACATTACAATCGCTTCAGTTTCAATGCACAATCTTGGCAATAACATAGATGTCCGCAAGGTACCATCATTATTTTTATCTCATTGCTTCTACACACACAACATTTGAATTCATTATCGATCGCCTCTCTTATCGCATCTTCAACCGTTTAAATTTTTATCTTTAATTCTTGCCATTTGATGTTAAATTTGGCCTTATCTAAACGTAAATTCTGAATCTGATATACTCTTTGAGTAGTTAATTCCACATTTGGTGTAGCAATTCTCGTCATTATACACAATTCATCATCTACTGGTCTTGGTTTTAAGATCAGCCCTTCTTGAGTGTTTGCCAACTGCTCTGCTTTTCAATTCAATCTTTGTAGTGAGTTGTTAGTTAAATTTACGAATTTTCAAGTTTCTTTATAATGTAGCCGGTTAATTCCATCAAGTTATACTTTATTAATTCAGCATTTTATTAAGTGTTCTTATTCCCCTTTAATTAGCTTACCTCTACCCATTTATTTCCTTATTCAAATTACTGTAAGTTCAATAGCTGTTTTACCCTGTTAGTTTAGGCTCCCAATCCATTAAATGATGTTCCGCGCATTCTTATCCGTTCCCTCTAGTTTATTATCTTAGTCAACGTAACCCTTTTGATTCCAGCTTGTCCATAATTTAGTCCTTTCATCAAATACTCAATATACCCCTTTAATCTTTAACGTAGTTTTACATCTTCCCCCTATTTTTAATTAATTGCATCATCTATTTATTTCTATTTCGCAATTCCACTGTTTTATGCTTTATCCCCTTTTCTATATACCGTTATCATCTATCCCCCCTTTTCCCTATTTTTGAATTTTTTATTATTTTCTTATATTTACAAAGCATAGTTGTTTATATTTACAATTTTTATTATTTTTGATTTTTTTTTTTTTTTTTCATTTCTTACCCATCAACATTCTATCCCATCAACACGGAACGCTCATACATTATTCTCATATCTAGTTTCATCGATTTTCTATATTTACATAATTTAAAACTTTTTATTCATCATGTACAACATTCAACATTCATTTTGATCATACACGCATATTCACACATCATGTTTATTTATTTGAGAAAACAATCTTTCTTACTCTTGCATAAAGCATTTCATTTCCTGATCAAAAACCGCTATGCATTCCCGTCTACTTACAGGTTCTTTACCAAGAAAGTTTAAATATCCCGGCTGAGCCCCCAAATTTGTATGGTGGGTTACTGATGATCAAATATTTTGCTCTCTAGTGCTGTTACCAGCCTAACCCAAGATACAACATTGTTTACCGCTTGATACCCGTTGAGCGATCAACGTTGGTACTGTATCAAGAGGGTGAGTACTCGCAAAAAGTGAGCGCACTACTTGCACTGTAATTGTCGAGCACTCTAATGGGTTCACGGACTATCGTTAGAAGATGTATGTCCGATTTACGCAGGTCCCTTATTATAATCACTTCCTCAACTATGCCTATACAAACTTTCTATCCTCAAACGATCATAAGTCATCAGGAATCATACATTACTCTATTAAAGCCTGTTCATACAACACCACATCTAAAATGTTTGAATATAAATTAAGTGAAACATAACCATAGTTTATTAAACAAACCTTAAGAAATTTTTTGAGACTAATGAATTTAATTAGAAAAAAAAACAACTTAATAAACTGAAACAATAGAAATGATAAAGATAACATGCATTCCCCACGATAACCTGATCAAAAGAAAATTTCAATTTAGTTAAGTTAACTTAAAACCTATTTTAACATAATCCAAATATCACTTGTAAATTATGGGTAATATTAATATATGAAGTTTAAATTCATTACAATCATAAAAGTTCTTATGAAGAGTAAATAATTCTAATCTACTTAAATTTTCAATTTATAATATTCCTCAAATGACCAAACTAACTCCCTAATATACTTGAATTCATTATGTTAAATACTAGAACAAGTTGGTAACTAATAATTTAAATAAAGTAATGGAATTTTGATTTCATTATTACTTTTTGTTCTGTTAAAGTTATTTAACATTATTTAAATTTTCGTTGTTTTATTATAGTAATTATAATTAATGTTAAATAACAAATTTCGAATAAATATATAATTTTAGTTAATTTTGATATAATAATGTAAATAAATTAAAATGTTAAGCATTTATATCCTAAAATTTAATAATATTTCAGGAATATCAGCAGTCGGCCGAATCTCCGAAACAATTATTATTGATCAATAATGTATTATGACATCTCGAATGAGCAAAGATCGTTTGACAACACCAATGAGAAAATTGTAATTAACTTCCTTAATTTAATTAATTAACTTCATTAATTTCCTTAGCAATCGAGTTGATAACAACTCAGCGAGATACGAAGGTTTGATTGCCCCAAGGTCAGCTCCACTAACCAATCTTCCTGGCGGAATTATCCGACAATGACCACTCAAAAAGAGATGCAAGGAATATAGCTGGCCACCCAACATTATCACGCCAAATCAACACGCAAGCCACTGAACCAAAAGGAACGAAGCAGAAAATAAGGAATTACCCAGAAGTCCTCCAACTCCAGGAAATGCATTTCATTGGGATGGTCCATCAACCGTGCTCGAAGGACCTTGGCATAACTATGATTCAAAGAAACAATTATATGAATAAAGTTGATGATCGAAATCAATAAACTTAGTCTTTGTTTTTGTTTTCCTTTTTTGATCTAGTTAAAAATAAATTTAGTCTCTTTTGATTTAGTTAAAAATAAATCCAATAATTCTAATAAATCAATAAATGATTCTACTAAATTACTTCAGTAAACTACTCTATCCTCGTTCCATCACCTTAAAGGGGTTGTGACCATCACATAACAGGGGTCTTGAGGGGGAAGGTTATCGTATTTTTATAAGGTTGTTTTATAAATCTGTATGTACATACACACATCCACACCTATATATATATATATATACATATACATATACACACATACCTATATATGGATATAATTTAAATTAATAATATTGATGTCGTTTTCCGGGGGGGGGGTGTTACTAAAAATAGATTTTAGTGATTTTCCGTAATTTTATTGGAAGATAGGGCCATTGAGACTAAATTTAGAGATAGGGGAATCCCAAAATCAATAATCGGTTTTATAATTTTATTTTTTTTGAAATAAAGATAATTATTTTAATAATATAATAATAATAGTAATGATAATAGTAATAATAATGATAAGAGTGGTAATGTTAATGGTAATAATACTAATACTAATAATAATAGTAATAATAATAATAATATTAATAACGATAATAATAATAATGTTAATAATAATAATAAATGTAAGTTTATATTTTTACAAGATTCCCACATATGGGGGGTATCTTTTACGAAAATTATGGAATTATTTATTTTTTGGTTTGATTTGAAATATAATTTAACTCTATACGAAGATGATATAATTTAGTGTACCTAAGGAATAGTTAATGGCTACATGATTTGAAGGGGGGTCATTTATGAAAATTTTCAATTTATATTTTAAAATATAATATAAGTTAAATATATATTAAGATAAGTTAATTTAAAATGCTTAGGTAATGGGTAATGACTGTATAATTTTGAGGGGGGTCATTCATGAAATTTTACAACTTATATTTTTTATTATAATGTAAGTTAAATATATATTAAAAATAAGTCAATTTAGTATGCTTAGGTAATGGGTAATGACTGTATGATTTTGAGGGGGGTCATTCATGAAATTTTACAACTTATATTTTTTATTATAATGTAAGTTAAATATATATTAAAAATAAGTCAATTTAGTATGCTTAGGTAATGGGTAATGACTGTATGATTTTGAGGGGGGTCATTCATGAAATTTTACAACTTATATTTTTTTTATTATAATGTAAGTTAAATATATATTAAAATAAGTCAATTTAGTATGCTTAGGTAATGGGTAATGACTGTATGATTTTGAGGGGGTCATTCATAAAAATTTACAATTTATAGTTTTAAATATAATATAAGTTAAATGTATATTAAGATAAGCTAATTTAGTATATTTAGGTGGTAGTTGATGACTATATGGTTTATGGGGGGTCTTTGATGAAAAATTTTCAACTATGATGTTAAAGGCAATCTAAGTTAAGTTAAATTTATAGTTTATATTTTAAAGCTAAGATAATTTTATAATTTATACTTTCAAGTTTATAATTTATATTTTGTGAAGTTCAATTTATAGTTTATATTTCTAAAGCTAATATAATTTTATAATTTATATTTTTAAGTTTATAATTTATATTTTTATGAAGCTAATTTTATGGTTTATATTTTAAAGCTAATATAATTTTATAATTTATACTTTTAAGTTTATAATTTATATTTGGTGAAGTTCAATTTATAGTTTATATTTCTAAAGCTAATATAATTTTATAATTTATATTTTTAAGTTTATAATTTATATTTTTATGAAGCTAATTTTATGGTTTATATTTTAAAGCTAATATAATTTTATAATTTATATTCTTATGAAGTTAAATTTATAGTTTATATTTCTAAAGCTAATATAATTTTATAATTTATATTTTTATGAAGTTAAATTTATAGTTTATATTTCTAAAGCTAATAAAATTTTATAATTTATACTTTGATAATTAACTTAGAGTTATAATTTATAATTTTTAGTCAATGTAAATTTGTAATTTATAATTTCAAGAAATTAAATTTATAATTTATACCTTTATAACTGATCCTAATTTATATTTTGAAGAAATTAAATCTATAAGTATAATTCACATTTTTATGAAATTGAGAGGATAATTTATTCTTTTATGGGTTTACGATTTGTATTTTTACAGTTAGTTTAGAGTATATTCAATTTAAAATCCAAGTCTTGCTGATACGCATGTCGAACACCTTTAGGAATACTATCACTACTAAATCAATCATTTTTTAAAAAAATCTTTACTTTACACTATTACTAGAAAATTTATTTAAGACATTTATAAATCTAGATTCGACAAACGTATAGGTAGAGTTGGCTCTTGATGATATTTACCCGTCTACATTAATTATGAATTGTAGATTTGTGATTAATTTAGGTCTGAGATCTACTCGGTTTATTAACCTTAGTGTATTGTATTGTGATGATTTTGGATGTAGATTTTAACTATGTAAGTTATTCATGTATTGAAAGTCGGGAAGAGTGCTTGCTTTCGCGGCCCCACTGTGACCACTACGACAAACCTTACTGTTGTGTTGAGTCGAAACATCACTGTCGACCGATAAATAAATATATGGAGCCATAGCGGAGGGGTTTTATCGACACAACTCCATGGTAGAACCATGAAGTGGCCGACCTCCGATGACCGAACAAAAAGAAACCAATAATATTGATAAGTGCGTGCCAGGTAGTGACCTGCAATCATTGTGGGCTGTGTACTCATCGATGATAAAGTGCATAAGTGCAGGGTTGGCTGGGATCTGGCTTCAAAATCAATGATAACCGACGATCTCACTCAAACCTACATTTCTATAGTTAAAAAGAAATAATGAAAACAAGGTTTCAATAATAATAACTTATAATTCACAATGAAATCGTCCTTACCTACAATCTCAGAAAAATCAAAATCAAAAATTTGGCATAAGAGTAAGCATTTGCATTTGCATTTTTTTTTGCTTAAAAAGTGACGAAATGTGTTAGTTTATATAGCCTCTGTTTGACGTGTAAGTATACATGCGTGCATTGATGCAGTAAAACAAACTCAGATTATTTTAATTCTCGAACATTCGATTTTTAATTTTTATCGATTTTGATGGCGATTTTTCAGTAAGAATTTTTGTTTTTATTTTTGAAATTTTATTTTCGAATTATTTTTGATTAAATTTGCCTCCATGATGGATTTCAGCATTTCCAGAACATTCCATGCTAAATTTAATCTATTTCTTATTTTTAAATTGTTTTTTATGATTTCTTTTCTAAAATATTTATTTTTTAAACTAAAATATTTATTTTTATAAATTTTATTGGGTCGTTTGGCCGTCATGATGGATTTCGCCATTTTTATGAATTGTTCTGGATTTTTATTCAAAATATCGATATAATTTTCTTTACGTAAGATTTTATGAAGATTTTCTTTAATTTTCTTTTTTAATTTTTACTAATCGCCTTTATTCGAATTTGTTTTTTGTTGTTTTATGTCTTTCGGTTATATTTGAGTAAGTTTTCGTGTAATACTTCTTGCTCGTGTTTTATTTTATTTTTAATTCAGATGTTTTATTTTTGGGTATATTATCTCTCTATTATCATTGTTTACTTGGTGTTTTATATATTTTTATTTAAGTAAACTTAATGCTGGGTATGCGTGTTGTGTACTGACACATTTCGTCCCATTCCCAACTTTGGGTCTAGAAATCAGTTCTAGCCCAACATTA
>CAUHTR010003196.1:0-23760 GCA_959609185.1 Schmidtea polychroa
ATCAATTTGCAAATTATCGTTACGGATTAAAAAACAGACCAAAGAATACCTAAAATAAAAGATTTGTTTAACTGAGTTATTTGAGAAAGTTAGCTATCATGGGAAATGCCTCCTATACAAACGGAATGGTCCTTGGTTTTATTCATTCGTTATCAAAATTAAATTTGTCGTCATTGTTGATGTAAGGAATTTTTATTATTGTATATCATGATATTTTATAAATGTTATTAAATCATTTAGGTTATTGTTTTCCCTTTTTGTGAATATTGTTTCAACCTATGATTAGTACGTCAATCGTCTATGGGCTAACATCGTCCTTCGAGAACGTTGTAACTACTTATTTGCATATTTAATAAACACAAATAATAATTATTTGAGAGGGACAATCTGACTTTTAACAATTTCTACTTCATCCCTGTGATGTAATTATAATGGATATTTGATTTCCCTAACCTCTACTCTATAGTATGTAATGCCTGCATGTGTGATTGATTATTTTTGATTGTCTGGGTTCTCAAATTATGTCACTATTTATTATTTTCCAATAAGCTATTACTGATTGTGTTGGTGTCGGCACACCGGGTACTATAAATAGTACCACAATTTCTTAAATAAGGTTTTTGGAATTTCTTAAGTTATTCTTTACATGGTGACCAAGTTTTCAACTCAGGAATTATTACGGATTCTCCCACAGCCGAAAATCTATCCAATTGGAGACGTTTTGGAAGAATTTATTGAGAAGATTGAAGCATACTTTTCAATTATTCAGTTAGACAATAGTCAAAGAAAGTTAATTGTTCGAGCTTAATTGGACGAAAATTACCGCAACAAATATGACAAAATTCCAGATGAAGAAGATTATGCGAAAATGCTCAGATTAACATTCGAAGAAAACTTGAATTTAGCTAAGGATTTGGAAAAGTTGCTAAATTATCGGAAAAAAGAAGATGATGCAGAAACTTACATCAGTATGATTGATAAAGGTGTTCAGAAAAATTTGAAGCACAAGCTAACAATGTCAAATTTGACAACGTTCTTCCTAAAACATTGTCTTGATAATGAAGAATAAAAACGTGAAATAAAAAGATGAAATTACGGAAGATTTGCTGAAAGTAAAACTATCGAAAGAAGATTTAAGAAATGATGGAGAGCCAGTACAAAAAGTTCCACGGGCAAATAAATATATTAAAAGAATTTTACATAAAATGCATGAAGATAAATCCAAGTCCAGCAAGTTTCAGCCTTTGGAAATACCTCTACGCGCCAATTTTAAAAAACGGTCGATACAATAACAATGAGAAAAGAAATAATTATGGAAATCAGCGAAATCAAAGTGATAAAAAAATGAAATTTCAAAATTACAAAGAAATCAATTTTAAAAAGGACGAGCAGATTATCCAAGGAATTTCAGTAGAAATTTCAGTTGAAGACTTCAAATGGAAACTGGTATCAAAATCGAAGTTCGGATCAATATTCAAAAGTGCAATGTTACGCATGCCGTAAAATTGGTCATATTCGTCGGGAATATCCAAATATTCGATGTTCGTGTTGTGGTAAAGTTTTTCATTTAAGTTTTCAGTGTTTTCAAAAACAGAATCACTACGAGATGAGATTGCAAAGAACTTCGAATCAAAACAATAGGAATTACATCCGATACAATAGC
Organism: Schmidtea polychroa; assembly: GCA_959609185.1. Classification (NCBI taxonomy): domain Eukaryota; kingdom Metazoa; phylum Platyhelminthes; order Tricladida; family Dugesiidae; genus Schmidtea; species Schmidtea polychroa. The sequence goes on from CAUHTR010003196.1 coordinate 1,664, forward strand.
AAATGATCGCAATAGTGGAGAAAACGTAGCTGCAGTATATGATAACAAACCAAACGACTATGATGGACAGTCAGAAATATTGAGAAATGCCAAAGAGTAAGTAGTTAGTAGCCCTCTGGAGCAAGGGGTAAAAGTTTTTTTTGATTACGCCATTGCTGCATGGAGCTCACATGTTTTTTTCAATACAAATAGATAGGCCCTATAGAAAAAAGGCCAAAATTTTCAGACTATAGTGAGGAGGTCTCCTTGGTCCTGGGATTTTCAATACAAAAAGGTGGTCTATACTAAAAAAGCATGGTAATTTATGGTCTCAGGATATTTTCAATAGAAAAGGGCGGTCTTCAATAAAAAGAGCGGTAATTTAAGGTCTCAGGATATTTTCAATAGAAAAAGGTGGTTTTCAATAAAAAAGCCAAGGATAAGTCAGTATTATTTGGGTGGGTCACCTTGGTCCTGGGATTTTCAATACAAAAAAGAGTCTACACTAAAAAAGCGTGGTAAATTAATGATAAATAGGTAAATTATGGGTCTAAAAATTGAATTACAGTAAATTACGAGCTAAGATTTTTGAATTAAAGTAATCAAGGGGTTCAAATAAGTAATTTAAGTAAGTAATTTAAAGTAAGTAATTTAAGTAATTTAAAATTCCTTTTATGAAATATTTTTCGAAGTCAAATGAAAATTTTAATGGAATAATAATAATAATAATAATAATAATAATAATAATAATAATAATAATAATAATAATAATAATAATAATAATTCAACAATCAGATACCAACAACTATCAGGTATTTACAACTAGATTTCGAGTACTTACGACCAGCTACCAAGTACCATGTACTATCAACCAAGTAAAAACAACCAAGTACTAACAACCAACTAAGTATTTTTTATTGTATTTTATCAAATGATTTTTAAATTAATTTTTTTATTTGTCTTCAAAAAAAATTTTATTTACAATCAGTAGAAAAATCTTTTCTAAATTTCTAAATTTAACAAAAAATGATGATTTTCATCAAAAATAAATGGTGACCGGACAAAATGTCATGGTATAAATATTGTTGATAATATACCATTGCGACATGTTGATTGTGATCAGTACCTTTGCGACCAATACCCATAGGGGGACAAAATATTTTGTCGGATAAACTCTGAGTATGTATATTTTGTCCACGACATATTGTCCACAACATTTTGTCCAATGACATTTTGTCCACATAACATTTTGTCCGTGACATTTTGTCCTAGAACCAAATAAATAATTGTCAACTCAACTACTTTAAAACACCCCGTGGAATTTTTTAGACTTGAATTTTGATCCATATAGGTATGAGATCATTTTTCAAGTTCTTAAATATTACTTTTAGTAAACATTTGTATTATAAATTATTTTGGAATTATAATGTGAATCAGATATATTTTTAATTAAAATTAAATAATTAAATCAATCGCCAAAAATGTATTTTTCTAAAATATTTCTAAAACAAATCACAGAAATTCTAATAAATATTTAACTTAATTTTAACTCAAAAATAATTCTTACGATGATATTTTCATGACAACTTAGCATAGTTTCTTCAAAAATACATTTAAAAACATTTTTAGCAATTATTTTTTTTCTAAAAATTGTCTAAAATAAAGTTATTATAGAAACGTATCTCAGCTCGCATTTCCATAATTTTTTTACCACTTTTTAGATTTCTATACTGTAAGATGTATCTCATTGCACTATTAATGAGAACATCAGCGTGAAATCAAAGTAACTATGTATATTTCTACAATATAAGATTATTGATTTTTTTATATTATAGGAAACGTATCTCAGTGGTGTTTGGTATATAAATTTTGTCAACCGTGTACATTTGTAGGTATTACGTTTTCTTTCAACAGTGAACTTTGTTATCTATATGGAAGTATTCTTGTAGCTGTTGCTAGACCTAAATTTGATGCAGATAAAAATGAATGGTTTGGTAGCAAAATTGGAATTTGGCCATTCATAAAAATGGAACTTGCAGAAAGGAATAGCAAAAATCGTAGCACTTTCGTTTCCACACCCCTTCTTGTTGAATAAAAGGAGTACTGCAAAATGGTGATTGAAAAGTACTTCCAGCAATTAAATCTAAGTGGCCTGAAAATCGCATAGAACGAAGTAAAATGATTTTTATTCAACAAGACAACGCTAGACCTCATATTTCACCAGATGATTCAGAATTTTTCAGACACGTAACAAGTGATGAATTTGATATTCGATTGATCTGTCAACTATCTAATAGCCCCGATATGAATATCCTGGATTTGGGATATTTTCGAACCAAACAAAGCGCGTATTATTCAATTAATCCCTCTAATACTAGATGACATTTTCAAATAAGTTGGACAATCGTGATTCGTTGAATAAAGTTTTTATATTTCTCCAAAATTGTATGATTGAAAGCATCAAAGTCGATGGAGGAAACAATTTCAAGCAACCGCATATGATCAAGGATCTTCAAATCAACAATGCACTTATGTAGCAGAACTATCATTTTTACGAAATAAATTTAATAAAAATATATCAAATTAGTTTTTTATAGAAACATATCCAGTAATATGGGACAAGAAAAACGGAGAAAACTATCCAGTATTATGGGACAGTGGGAGTAATAATTTTAAGTCATTTATGATTTATTTTTAAAAAGGTAAGATTTATTGCATGTTTATTTTAATACAAATTTTTAAATGTTTCCTACCATAAATTATACTTGTTATTTTTATAATTAAGATAAATTAACAAATTATTGTATTATTAAATAATTTTATTATAATTTAGTTCTGTTTAGTGTATGCGTGTTTTGTTTTTGTTTTATTTTTCTGCTTTTCTGTGGTAAATTCACCATATTTATGCCAGCCGGGCATAATTTTTGTCCTAATTTCAAGCAGATATGTATCTGTTGCAAAACACAATGCTACAAAATAGCAGATATCAAAGTGGGGTATTGAGTTGAAGAATTTCAAATTGAAGTAAAAGTTAAATAGTTAATTTTTTATGTCAGCACTGGTTTTCAATCAATAAAATACACTGCAAAAATCCTAAAAATGTAAGTAAATTATTTCATTAACAAAAGGCACATTTACTCGGAGTAAATAATTTTCTGTCAATGAGTAAGGTATAAAGAAAATTTATAGGATAGTAAATAATTACAAAATAATTAATTATTTCAACAGTTTTGCACTTCTTGCCGTGTAGTACTGGAATTACCGATGCACAATAACTGATCCCATCCAACAATTATAATTGATAATTATCATCATGAAAATAATTTGAACAAAGATATACCGTGAAATTATTGTTATTATTATTATTATTATTATTATTATTATTATTATTATTATTATTATTATTATTATTATTATTAGTATAAAATGATGATTTCTTGGTAGCATCATTTATTATTTAAAACAATGAAATGATAATTTAAGCCTTTTGCTGCAAATAATGTATTTAATGAAAAAAGTTTCGACTATAAGATAGTCCTTATCAATCTCCTGGAATTTAGCAATGTTCTTCCCCAAAATACATTTCAATCTTTCTTTTATTTCCTTTCTCTTAATTCTCATTGGTTGTAAATATAATGAATTTTTTTATTAAAAACTTTTAAAATTTTTATTTTTACATTTAAAATTTCAAAATGACACAAACTAAAAATTTTTAAATTTTTTTTTATACAGCTTCTATAATTAGCTTCTAGAAGCCTAATAAAATATTTGAAAATATTCTAAATAAAGCCTCCAATAACCTACTTATATATGCTATTTAAATATTTCAATAAATGTGTCAATTTTGATTTTCAAACCCTATTTTTTAAAATTTTCTATATTATTCTAATTATTACTTTTTAATTTATTCTATTTTTTTAATTTCTTTATATATTGTCAGTTATTCTCAAGGTCAATGACAACAGATCAAATTCATGATTTCATTGATTTCTTCTTTAGTGTTGATCTTTGGCTGTCTGTTTATGATGAGAATTGCTTCTTTGAATCTGACATTTTTCTTTTGGATGTTTCCATTAGCTATGATTTCTATTGAAATATTTTTTCTTTCCTCTGTTGGCTGACACTGTCGGAGGTGTCTGCCCAACGAGGATGTTCCACCAGGATCTAGATGTTCTTTAACTCTTTGGTGCAAGGTCCTGAGGGTACTTCCAATGTTGATTTCATTGCATACATTGCACGTGATGCAATAGACGATGTTTTTTCTAAAGCACATATCTTTCGGTGTCTGGCAGTTTTTCATTGTGCAATTGTTTTCTCTAATTATGTTGCCTGCCAGAGACCTTCTCAATGTCCAAGATTTATGTGCTATCCGAATTGGAAGACCGGTACGTTTAAGTTCTTTCAGGATCTTGAAGTCGATTTGAGAATCAAAATAGAAGGAAATACTCCAACATACGGGTTCTACAGAAAACCAGCTCGCAAAGAAATATTTATGCACCAAAGATCAGCACTTCCATACTTACAGAAAGTACATGTCATAAGAAACGAGAAACGAAGAATAGCCAATCGATGCACGGAGAAAAACGAAAACTTTAAAGAACAATCAAATTTCAATAAAATCCTACACTGAAACGGATACCAAGGTGAGGACATTGAAAGAATGAATTCTACCCCAAGAAGATCTAAGGAATTAACACAAAAGAATCAGAAATATTTCTATCTGAATATCCCATTCATCAGTGACATACTCGGGTTATACTAGGTTTATTTTGACACCGACCAATGAAAAGATGAACAAATTCTTTACCATGATCCCGATTTAGCGATCACTTCATTATAACTTCCTAGCAACATTGACAGATGTAATATATTTTTAAGGTATTATGTCATTTAGAACTTTACTCCAACAAGTGTATATTAATTTTCTTTCATTTTGTGAATACCTCAAAGAGCATAAATTATTTGCAACAAAGACCAATATTATTGGTATATAGTAAGTTATATTTTTCATTAAATTACATTTTTTAAAATCCTTTTAAAAATATTTTTAATTTTTTTATGTTAGTAATATTTTTTTTTATTATAATTTCGTATTTATTATGAATTTCAGATCCGATTTTTAGAATAGATTGTTATGGGGGTAGGTTATATGAGAGAAATAAAATAAAGAAATACATGGTAGTAAAAATTGACCGTCTTAGTAAATTACTCGGCTTGACTACAACCACGAAGCAAGATCGAAAAATAATTTCCAGGTTTACAGAGAAAAGAACTGATGAAAGTTGAATAAGACAAATAGTAGCATGAAAAATTTTGTAGCAGAGAAAGAGATAATAATTCGTAACGAACCACAGCACAGACACAGGGACGGAATGCTAAGATTAGATGAAGGTTGAATAATCGAATAGCTAAAAAAGAGTAACAAAAATATAAAGACGGCGAGAGCTAAGTTGATTATTTTAAGATTTAACTTTGTTGGGTTTATATTAATGAATGCAAATAAAATTTGAATGCAGAAAATTCGATTGAAAATTAATTAAAATTCGAAAAACAAATTCAAGTGCAAAAATGAATCAAAGATTTGGAAACGAAGATTAATATGTTAATGGAGAGAGAATTATAAACAGAGAGCCTACGAAAAGTAAAAGACAAATATAAAATTTTCAAATCGATGTGGTGTAGGTTAATTAAATTATTTGTTATCGATATTAATCATTTTAGAAGGAAAACAAAATCATCAAGTTTGACAGACGTGAGAGCGTCCTTACCAAGTTGCGGTTTAATAATAACATAATTGATATTTAAATTCTGAAATACGATTTGTCAGATTGTGGATTAATTCCGAATAATTGTAATCACAATATGTAAAAGGAAAATTAACTCATCTAAATTTGCCATTATAATCGAAGATGAAATTTAATAAGCAAATATTGAACCGTATATATTCCTGACCCGAGCAAGGGGAATGTTCATTACATAATATAATTAAATAATTGACCCATAAACGTGCTGAAAAAACAGTACAATACCAAAATGAAAAATTATGTAACAAGTTTAGAATCATTTGCAGCAAACATCGGAAAGTGGTGATGTAAATAGTTGGTCGGCAAATTCTTTACAATGCTTGAAAATTTTTCTCAACTAATTTGTAAAAATATTTGGAAAACTCGCAATTTGTCTGAAAGTCGGTCTTATGTTACAAATTTATAACAACAACTTGATTTGAGTGCTTTTTCGGTAAATATTGAAAAGAAATTAATAAAGTCGTTCATTTATTATATTTAACATCATGTAGAATTTTAAAAAAATTCTAATTTAAATTAACACCGATAAAATTATAATACATTTTGTTTTAACATGTTAGCTGCCACAATTATTAAGAAAAAATTGTCGTCCTGGGCTAAGTCGGTTGTTCGACTAATATTACTTGCATTATTATTATTATTATTACATGTATGGCGGTCTATAAAAATGAAATGAAATCTTTAAAAACCCCTGTGGAATTTCATAATGAATAATGCAATAAATAAATTTCTATAGCATTTTCAATAATGATAGTAATTTCTCTTTTTATTCTACAATAAATATAATTCATTATGTATCGTAACAATATCTTTTGGGCCCCTGTGTAAAATTTCTTGGAGAGCATTTTAATTACAGGAAATTTTTATTATTATGAAGTGTCGGTATCTTAAATATAGGAATTAACACGTTGACGGACACTTGCGTCTATAGCCGTCAAGGCGAAGTTCACTATGTGGCATGCCGGCAATAGCCGTCAAAAACGAAACGGTTGTTTTTAGACACTGAGCCATTATTTGAGCCACTAAACCTGTCATTTACATTTTTAAATTACCTTATTAAAGGTGCTAAATTAATCAAAATTAAGTTTATTTAAGCAGAAAGAGTAAAACAATACTTCTAATATTCTAAAAATTACAAAAACATATGGTGTCAATTTTCGAACTTCACTTGTTTCTACTGTCCGTCAATGTGTTAAATAATAAAAAGATTTCAATCCTACTTTATTGAAAATGCATAATGGTATTTTCTTCTACAAAATTTCATAACTCAAAATAAATTTTTGTCAATCTTTAATTTGAAATAAAAATTATTTAATGTCTTCCTTATCGTATACTGCTTTCTGAATTGTAAGTAATAATAATAATAATAATAATAATAATAATAATAATAATAATAATAATAATAATAATGTTGAGATCCGTAAATTAAAATAAATTTAAATGAAATTTAGGTTAATAATTTAAATAAAAAGTAAGTGAAGAAAAAAGACAAATAAAAGCGGGATCATGCACAGAATTGATAGTAAAGGAAAGTGTGATGGAAGCAGTATTAGAAAATTGCAAAAGCAATTACGAAAGGCAAGAATCCGGAAATCCGAGAAAAATCAATAAATTGTAAAATCATCGAAATCGAATTGGGAAAACGGGACAGGTATAGATTAGCTATTGGTCAACAAGATGATGGTTAGGGATTTATCAGAAAATGGTTAGAAAGGGTCGAAAAGCATTCAAATGTGTAAACAGAAAACGTTAATTAATTAATTAATTGGCTAATAGAAAACCCGAGCTAATGGGAAACCCGAGCCAATGGAGAACCCGAGAGATGAAGGAAACCCGAGCTGGGTAAACAAGAAGAAAAGTAAACAGAAGGAAGATTTGGACCCATTAGCTTGACACAATGATTAAGTGGAAAAGAGCAAGGAGAATATAGTGCGTGTAGAAAGGCCGGACGGGCCATTAATTATCTGGATTCGTTGGACCATTATGGGTAACAGCCGAAGCAGATACGTGGAAGCAAATGTCAAGTGAAAGATGGGCTCTGCAATAACTATTTGTCATCCCGATTTCGAAGAGTATATAAGGAATGGGAAAATCAGAGCAAATCGGCATTTTGCCTCAGCTAGGGTAAGAAGAAATCGAGCTTAGGAAAAGGCAAAAATGAATTTAGGAGATTAAAGAAAAAGAAGAGATAGAATAAGAATAAAAAGAGTGAAAAAGGATCAAATCAAAGAAACAAAAGGAAAACGTTGGTCAAGAGAACCTAAGCGAATAAAAGGTGAATATTATCTTTATCAAAGCATCAACACCGAGCGGAGAATCTGTCAAACGTAACTTTGATTATTGATTGTAAAGTGTTGAGAGAAGATTGTGAATTTTTTGTTATTTCAATATACGTTGGGTCGTTATTGTTTTGATTTAAAGGACACGAGAAGTCAGAGGTTACCGACTTAAAATAACTAAAAACTCTAATAATAATAATAATAATAATAATAATAATAATAATAATAATAATAATAATAATAATAATAATAATAATAATAATAATAATAATAATAATAATAATAATAATAATAATAATAATAATAATAATAATAATAATAATAATAATAATAATAATAATAATAATATAATAATAATAATAATAATAATAATAATAATAATAATAATAATAATAATAATTGTAAGCAATAATTTTAGGAACGATTGAAAAACAATTAAAATTTTATTACATAAAATATAAAAATTTATTTAAGAATTTAAAAACCTTTAAAAAGCGCTTTTAAGTTGAAGAGGAGCGTATAAATAAATGACAAGTTTACTATAACATTTTTAAAAATGTTTCAATATTTTTTTAAAACGTATTAGAAATGTTCTAGATGAAATATTAAACTATAAAATTAGTATGAGGATGAAATTTTAGTTGATGCTGAATTTGAATAAAAGTGCTATTTGAATAACTTTTAATAAACGTCTCCAGAAAATTTGTTTTAATAGTAAGAAAACATACAGTAAACTCTCGATCATCCGGACATTTCGGGAGCGGACTTTTTATTTTACTGTCCGGATAGCGCTTTTTTCCAGATAATCGAGAGTATAAGTATATTCGATAAAAAAGGCATATTTCTTGAACAAGTAGAAAATTGTAAAACTCAAAATTTGTATTTAATAAAATATTGCATATTATTTATAAAGGAGGCAAAATTATTAAATTTAATAACTAGATTTTTGTTTTAACAATTAGAAATTCGATTAAAACGATTTTTAATTTTTTTTCATAAAATCTGCTATTTCACTTGTACCTTGTATTTATTGTATTTCTTAAAAGTATCACATCTAGAGGATTGTAATCATTTTGCTGTCCAATATATTCAACTGACTTTTCAAAAACCCTAACAACTTCAAGATTCAATATTTTTCCATGTTTGTGGATTTCACGTTCATCATTTTTTGCCTTATCATCACAATCATTTGCTAACAGTTGAAGTTGAGAGATTTTTATAATTTCTTCATCGGTTAAAATTTCATTTTTCATATCTTCATCACCGGAAATCCGTTCCTTTAATTTCCTTGAAAGATATAAAATCCTTTTTCAAAATTATTCACTTAAATTATTTTTTTTCTGAGGACGAATTTTCCACGAATTTACAAATATACTTGATGATAATTCAGCATATGATTCCTGTTGTGATCTTATTTTTATTAGCTATTTATTAGTTCTTTATCGGTTAATGGACGTGGTATGGCTATGGGTTATGTTAGTTTTATGAATTGTCTTTATAATTATTTTGTAACTTGGTATATAAGAAAAATCTGTAGAGCCCGACAGCGTCTCCAGTAAAAATATGTGGCGGGACAGTCGGGATGCCTGTATGTAGTGCGTGCTACAACCCAAATAATAATAGTATCAAAATAATAATAAAATAATAACAAAATACAACTAACAAATTATACTTTCAACTTTTATTAAAAAAAACTAAAAGACCTTAATTATGTATTTTCGGTGCTGCCTTGACTGGTGCGATTCGAAGGATCGTATAGCAAAGGTAGTATTATTACTTTCGTAAAGTTTGTATAGATTGTTTTACCTTCTTCTGTTTCATAATACAGGGTAGAATTTTCTTGATTAAATTCACAAAATGCCAAAGCAACAACTATTCCCTGTGAGTCTTGCAAGGTCGTTTGAATAATAGTGTAAACCAAATAAGATTTATTGGAATTTTCTAAACTAACAGCAACAAGCAATAGTTGGATTCCAAATAAAGTCACCAAAATTATTACTGCCTTAAATGTTCTTTTCCAATGACTTCTGTCCTTTGGTTGGATCAGTAAATTTTGAATTAGTAGAATAAATTTCACGAGAAAAAACAACTTTAATCTGTTGACTATAATATTTAATTTAATTCTTCCTGATTGATTTCTTTTAAATTTTTATTTATCTATAGCGATAATTTAATATGGTAAATTATCGCTATATAGTCTCTTTAAACATTTTTTTTCTCTGACCTTTCGTGAACAATTACTGAGATAACAAAAAGGCTAACTAGGATTTTGTTATCGTTAGTAAAAACAATAACAATATAACAATTTACTATAATTCCGATATTAAATAGACTACAACTTTCATTTTTATTTCCTTCAAAGCATAATGGGAAAAATCTCATTATTTCCCATTCTCTTTAAAATTTCTGAAATTAATTTTCTTCAACGTGTTCTTAAGCTAGGAATTACACCCTGGTCCATGGGCTGTTTCAACGAAGTGACATTTGGTGAAAATATTTTTTGATTCGGCCGATATTAATTTCAGTTCTATGTGTCGGTGCATTATCAACTGCCTTTTCAGATAAACGCAAGTCTTTTAAATATTTTTCACACATGGTAAAAATTCTTCTTTAAACCATTTTTCAAACAAAAATGTCGTCATCTAGGCCGATTTTTGCGCACTGTAAAGTAATTTCATGTCTACATTTTTAAATGCTCTTGGTTTTTCATATTTTCCTATTACAGAACTTGCTGATTTTTCAAATGTAGAAACCAAATTAGTCCGAGGAAGCATCTTATAATTCAGACCGTTCTCGTCCATGTTGTATACTTGTTCTGCAATAAATCTTTCTAATGAATCATAATCGGCAGATAATTTCTTTCCGTGTATATTTACTGAATGAATTCCATGACGATCCTTCCAAGTGGTCAACCACCCATCACTAGCAATGAATTCATATTTTTCTCAGTTATCATTATTGATATTTTTGTTTATACACTCATCAAAATTTTTGTGATTTAAAATATCACAACCCGGATTGAAATCAACATTATTTTCTTTGATTGCTATTCTATTGATATGAGCACTCATTTTATTATATGAAAATAGCGTCTTTTTCTTTAATATAGGTCCGCTTATCCTCTTTTACTCTTTTGACAAAACCAGATCCATAAAGCATTATCAAGTGCCACATATTTTGACTTCTTCATTGTACTTCTGGATTTACTCGAGATTAAACTAGAATCAGTAGTTTTGGCGAATACAAGGAGTTTTTCTTTGCTATTTATCCAGTCATAAACAGTACTTCTATCGACATGCTATTTGGTGGCTATATTATCAATAGTATCCTATTCTTTCAAGCGAAAAAGCTTTTTTTTCAATAGAAATTACGATTTTTTTTCTTTTTTGTGGCTTGATGTCCTTATCATCAATCTTCCTCTTCAAAATTGATAATGTTTTTTTTCATATTTTTGTCAGAAAATTTTTATTTATTTTTCATGGGTCAATATGAAATTAAAATTACAAAATTCTAGGCAATCTCTAATTTAAAATGGATTAAAATCGATTTTTTGAAGAATAATTCAAATTTTTAGCTATAATAAACTAGCTTAGTGTTACTCAACCCAAAACGTACTGTGGACCAAAAATCTATCTATTCTTTGTACGTGGATCAATTTTATTTTTTCGCGGCCCAATAGTGGGTCTCGGACCAGCGGTTTAGAAAAGCTGAACTTGCTCCTTAAAAAATAATTTATTTCAAGAACACGGCCTATGTTTATATAACCTAGAAATAATTACCTCTAGATGATTACTTGGATTCGTTTTAAAATTATTAAGACATAAATTTTATTAATTTTTAATTTTAAATCGTCAAAATCATAGACAGTATCCACTACGACACGTCATTCAACAACACACTGCGCAAGGACGCGTTCCCCGCTGTTCACGACCTACACCACCCAATCATGAAAGGAACGTATGGCCTAATTCGTCAGAAAGTTACCTGGTCTGTTCTCTTCTGTTGACGTTAAACAGTGGGTTAACGAGTGTACCGGGAGTACCTAATGTAGTAGCTGCTGAAACACTCCTTTTTTATATATAAAATTTAATATATTAGATCATATAATAAAATTTTCGAGTGTATTTTATTTGAATAATATAAAATTATTAAAAACCACATTTTAAAAAACATGGTCAAGTACAAAATTTCTAACTCAAACATTTCGAATCCAAATATTTCCAATTCAAGTATTTCTAATCAAAGTATTTCTATGTCGCTTATTTACAATCAAAACATTAACGATTCAAACTATTCGAAAATTTCAAATTCAAACACACGGCTTATGGAGTATTTCGTATCCTTCCTGAAGTCGAACCAACCGAACAAATCCACAGAGTTGAAGATAATTTTGGAATTAATAAAATTTTATACTGCGTTACATTTAATAGTCATCTATTTTTCCGATTATTAACTTTCTGTGCGGGTAACTCCCACACATTAAAACCCAAATGCAAATTTCTTCAACTGAAAATAGGTGTCTACCAATTCAACTTCAAATTGAGCTTGGCCAATTTGAGGAAAGGCTTAAAATTCAGTTTGAAAATATCTGTTGAATGTGAACATTTTTAAATGAACCTATTTCGGCAAAATATCCAAGAGCCACATGAAAAAGCTCAAATAGGTGCAGGTTCCTGACCCTTGTGTTGTGTGATGGAAATATTATTAATTCTATGTTAAAGATAATGACTTATCTTTTCTTAAGAAGAGCTTCATGTTCGGAACGTAACTTAGTAAGCTAAATTTCGAATATACAGATTACATAACCTAGCTCAGGTAACTGCAAATAGTAACTCAAAGCAAAGTACATATAATATATTAAGGAATTATACAAAATCTCTGAAATAATTTTGGTCAAGATAAATATTTATTTTTGTAAAAACTTTTTTATGAAATAAATTATCTTGAACCAGTGATTGTCTCATTATCTATAAAGGACACAACATTTTCATTAAATAAATTGTTGAAGCATATATTTGTTGGGGTTATAAAATAATTAAAAGTAAAATTGAATGAAATTTGTAATTAAAGGAACGAGAGAAGTGTAAGACTGGTCAGGGAAAAAAATTGACAATGCGAAGAAATAAAATGGGTAGAAAGGCTCGAGAAGGTACTTCAGTATATGGAAAAAGCACAAAAATGTGAATTGTGGAAAATCGGTAGAAAAGATTAATAAATTCGAATTAAAGTCTGGGAAATTGGTCATGGGTAGAACAGGTAGCGAGTAATAACATGGTGATAACAGAATTTTCAGAAAGTGCTAGGAAGTTGCAAAAAGGTGCGTATAAGATGAAAAACAAGAAAATGAAATTAATTAATTAATTAATTAATTAGCTAGTAGAAAAAAATCCCGAGTTTGGTAAACAAAGATAAAAGTAAACAGAAGGAAAATTTAGGTCCATTATCTTGTCACAATGATTAATGGGAGAATACCAAGAAAAAGATAGTGCGTGCAGAAAGGCCCGGGCGGGCTATTAATTATCTTTGTTCGTCGGACCATTTTGGGCAACAGCCGAAGCAGATATGTGGATTCGAATGTCAGGAGAGAGATTGGCTCGGCAATAACCATTTTTCATCCCGATTTCGAAGAGTATATAAGAAATGGGAAAATCAGAGCAAATCAGCATTCTGCCTCAGCTAGGGAAACGAAGAAACCGAGCTTAAGGTAATCAGGAAGTTAGAGAAACGAACGGATAGAGCTAGGAAATATTCGAGACGTGAAAAGAAAATTGAATTGGAAGCGAACCAGATCCAATAGTAAACGTTTGATTAAAAGGTGAATATTGCTAAAGATTTTGACAAACCATCAGCGCCGAGCGGAGAACCGATTAAAAGTAAAACTCTTTCATTGATTGTATCTTTGTATTTTGAGAGATTTGTGTGATTCAAATATACTTTGGGTAGTTTATTGTTTTGTCGTTTACGATTAAAGGTACACGTGGAGTCAGAGGTTACCGACTTGAATTAATAAAACCAAACATATTCTTATTTAATAATTATTATTATTTTATTATAAGAACTTTTCAAATTCCACCACTGATTTCTTTTCAATTGACATTGTATTTATTAAGAAGCCACTTGAAATAGGATGCCGGAAAAAAAGCCAAGGAACAAGAGCTACTGAAAAAAAGCCAAATATTGCTAAGAAAAAAAAGTCACAAATGTGTAAATAAAAGCCAATAAAACTTTATAGTTTATTTGAAGATTTTTAATTTTTAATATTTAAATAATAGAATAAAATAAATAAATATATTATTATAAAATTCTGGCATTATATTAAGCATAATTATTGATATTGTGTTGGTTTCTGTACAAATTAGTTAAAAATTGTTCTAATAAATTATTATTCCTTGACCCATCTCGTATTCTTGGGTATCAATCACAAATAATTATCTTCCAACAACATATATAAATTTATTTTTACGAAATTACTACAGCAATAAAAAATTTCCTTATCAAATTTGTATTCACCCTACAAATACCCAAAAGTTCACCTGGATAAAAAGAGATTATAAATGAGCTAGTCACTATTCAGTTTATTCAGTTAAACTGGCACTCTTTTCTCCTTGTTTTCTCAACTCAAATCCCCCTTTAAACTTTCTGTCACTAAACTGGCGTATTTCGTTATTTTGTCAATCTGTTTCATACAGTTTTGGTTCCAGTGCTTTAATTAATTTATGGCTCCCACAAATCGGGTAAGATGTTTAAAATTTATAAGGCCCTATCAATTGTGTGGCTTTTTAATAAATTATTTCACTGGTTAAATTGAACCCAAAATTATTATTTTATTTTATATATGATAATATTGTAATAATATCTGTATTTCTTAACATCATATGAAAGAGGAATGCCAAAATGTTTCATAACAAACCCAAAAAGACACTATTCGATGTGTATTTAATTATAATTCCTCTAATCTTTGATCTCTCATCGTGAAATTGTGCCTAGTATTCCTAGTATTCCCTATATCTAGCCTATCAACAATTTGATGATGTAACTCATTATGTAAATTCTAACTCGAACGAAATATTACAATCTAGCTCATTTCCTAAATCTTTATGAACAGTATCAGTAAAGCTCCAGGGTGTTAAACCATATGTCAAAGGCACGACGAAAGCTAACCAAGTCTCGTTGCAATAATGTAATTGTTTGTCGTATTATGTAATTATTTAACAACTTCAAAGTTAATAAATACCATATATATTCACATTTCCTGTTTATAAACTAAATGTTTTTCATTGGTTAATATTCCATTAAAATTAACTTATAAGAAAATTATTTATATCAAATTACCTTAATCAATTAAATATTAATTATATTTTATTTTATTGCAAATTATTTAAATTAATCGACTATAATAGTTAATGGTGGAACTGGGCAAAGGGCTCGTTTTTGGTACTCCTTTAACTATATGTTGAGTACGGATTCCCAAATTTTAAGATTTTAGTAATTATTTAGTAAATTATTAAAAAATCAAAATTTTTAGACTAAAACTCTCAGGGTCCGAGTTGAAGCCAAGTATTAGTAATAGTCGTATATAATCACTCAAATATTTATCCAATTCTTAATATTGCATACAATTTAGTCAAATATTATTAAAAATCAAATTTTAAACCATTTTATATTTGCAAAGATTACTAACAATTAAAACTGCCTAATTTCACAATTCTATTCGTTCATTTGTAAAAGTTATTTTACTTGATCTAATTGGTTAAAAATTTATTACAAACATTATATGGCTATAATTAATAAGACTTGGTAATTAATTACGATGCTTTTATAAAAAAATAAAATTCGAAACCAGAAAATTAATTGTTGGTTATTAATATAAATGCTAATTTTGCCTAAATGACTTCATTCAGGTGAAAAAAACCACGGAAAAAACCCATGGATAAAAAAGCCAAAAACTATTAAATCCATGATAAGTTTACGAATGATCGTTGACAGACAATAGTATTATTATTAATAACAATAAAAAATAATAATATGCATACAGTAAATACATTCAAATTAAATTTGAGCAATCTTCAAATAAACTATAAAGTTTTATTTGCTTTTTATCCGTAGCTTTTTTTTAATAGTATTTTATTGTTTAAATACACCGGATTTAACTGGTTGACATATTTTTTAAAGAAAATCATTAAATTTTATATTAAATTTTATATATATATAATACACGCCTACTTGATATAAGGACAAAAATTATGGACGACCGACATAAATTATGTGCATGTACTACAGAAAGCAGAAAATAATATTGGTGAGAAAAATAAAAAACAAACAAACATGCAACCTTATAATAAAATATTCACACAGAAACTAAATCTATGTGTGCACAAACATTATTATTGTGAGCATTTTAATTATAAAAATATGTAATTTCAAGATATTCAAAACGCTTTATCACATTCCTCCTTTCCAAGAGTAGAAGAGAAGTAAAGAGGCCCGTTATAAATTAAAATTTATTTAATAAAATTTCGATTGAAAACTTTTTGAGAAATTTGAAAAGTGATGATAGGTTACCGGAAATTATGGAAAATGTGGAAGAAAAACATAGAAAACGAAGCATTTAGTTAAATTTTATTAGGTATTCAGAATTTGATATAAAAGATTGATTGAAATCATTACAAATCACATACAAAACTTTTTAATAAAATTATTAGTGAACGAAAACATTTTAGAAAATTAAAATTCTATTTTTAAATATGTATTTAATAAATTTAATTTTTTTTTAAATAATTCATAACTGACCTAAAATTCATAATAAATACGAAAGTTTAATTTCAATAAAAATATTATTAACATTAAAAATATTAAATCTTTTAAAAAACGTTTAAACATGTAAATTAAATGAAAATTATAACTTTTAAAAAACCAACTGTCCATAATGTGTCCTAGGTACACATAATTTATCACAGCTCGTGAATAGGCAACGCACCAACCTACCTGTATATTGAAAATCTTGTTACGCTGACATGGTCAGAAAAATTAATTTTCTATGATAATATTCCAATAATAAAAATTACTACAAAATTTGCGATAAATTTTGTATTTGAATTCGTTAATAACCAGATATATATTTTTTATTGAAAAAAAAATTTTTAATAATTATTTTT
Organism: Schmidtea polychroa; assembly: GCA_959609185.1. Lineage (NCBI taxonomy): Eukaryota > Metazoa > Platyhelminthes > Tricladida > Dugesiidae > Schmidtea > Schmidtea polychroa. Next base: position 18,881 of record CAUHTR010003196.1, read on the forward strand.
CATAAATAAATTTTCAAAAATTGTTATCTTCTAATAATTATTTACTTACTACATTAATATTTTCATAAAATTTCATGTATCTGTTTCATTCTGTAAATCCTCTAATAATCCCCCACCAAGCAAAATTAGTTTTAAGGGTACAAAAACTAAAAGTTTTGTTTTTAAATCTCCCACCTCTAATAATCACCTATCGATTAAAATAAATTAAAAACAATCCATGAAGCCTCAGAAACATTCAAACAGTTATAAAATCAGTGCCATAGAGGGCTTTAGAATGAGTTCTAACAAGACCATGAGAGCTAAAAAGTTTAAAATGGACAGAAAACCCTTATCTGAATGAATTGAAAACGAAGAGAATATAAAAAATGAACCCAGTAGACGCTATAGAAGCAAGTGGAGGCAGAAAACTCCGCTCTGATGATTTCGAAGGTGATTTAGTGGCAAGAATAGATGATTCTAGACTAAGAAATATAAATGTCTTGTATAAGAATATCATGAGTTGGGTCAAAGATCTAATAAATGAATACGAATAAATGAAAAGTTACGAGCAAGCATTTTCAGATGATGAAGTTATAAACCGTGTATCAAGTTTAATTCAAAACATTATTTGATTGAAAATTATTCGATTAAAGCGAAGTACATTTGGAATATGGATGAAACAGCAGTTTTTCTAGAGGATTCCGATGTAAAACTGTAGATAAAGTAGGTTCGAGACGAATTTGTATTATTTCTAACGGTTTTACCAAACTAAGAATTACTGCTATATGTGCTGAATCGGCTACAGGGAAGAAAAAGCCTGTTGCTATCAACAAGGGGAAAGAGGCATCCATACGATATTCAAATGGTATAGTTCAACTAACAGGTCAAAATTTTTCAGAATTTCAAATTATTTATACAATGGATCGATTACTCATTTCCCCCATTGGCAACAATTCCTAATAAAATCCCTCTGGTGTTTGAAAGTGCTAGATCGCACATTTCCATTAAAGTCAAAAATCATCTGGGGCATCGAAAAATTATATATGTTTTAATACCAGGCGGGTTGATGCTGTGGTTGCAACCAGCAGATTTGTGTTGGTTTAAAACATTAAAGTCGATCGTACAAAAGACAGCAGAGGATTACCTATCATCGAATTCAGTTACTCGGACAAGAAGTGGTGCCGTTAGACCGCCAAGCATTGAAGTAATGGGTCAGTGGTTTGCTTAAAGGATGGAATGAGATTAAAAGTAACCTAATTTCTCGAAGAAATATCTGATCTTCATATTGGAAAAGATTTATGGAGTATCGTTCGAATCGTATTTTAAATGGAGCAAATGATATTTTAGCGGATCACCAGTTGAGTGAAGGAACAAATTATTCCGATATTGATGAATAAATAGTTTGATTTTTTACTTAACCTGTGTTAATCCCCCATGACATAAAATTTCAATACAAATTTTTATAATCCCTCGGGTGATTATTACAGGTTTTACAGTAATTAGAAACGTTTTTGTTAAAAATAAATATTAATTACATTTAAATAATTACATAAAGCCTATTTATCAACAAAATTAAAAGGTCAAAGTGTAATATGAAATGGCATTAAGGCACCAACATATCAAGGTTGATGTGAATTTAGACAAACAACAACAAAAAATGGATAACCTGTAAAGATCTTTAGCAAAGCAACTATCGACGTTCACTGTTATAAAAGATAAAACTGAGTCATTAATATCCACGATATTAGAGATTGTTATGTAATCATGTTTATGAAATATGATACCTGATTTATCTTAGTTTTATACATGTAGCAACACAAACGTTTATACATTTATCAACCAATTAATTGCTTAAATTATTAAGTACTTTATTAACCGTTAATCTTATTCTACCGGCCGGGGCGGCCCTGTCCACTTTTACTTAGCTATATCTTTTCCTAGAATTAACAACTATTAAAAAGGGCTTAGGTAATCTCCTAGTTCCATAAATTGATGTAAAACTTCGCGAAAAAAAGATATTTAAAAAATATATTTTACTACTTTCACATGTTTATAAAAAAATCCGCCATCCCCTCTCCAACGGCCGGCGAGAATTAGTTGTCGTTTATCCTTAGCTAAGAGTGTTTGTGTCAGTTTTTAGAAATGGTTAAATAAAAATAAAATATAAGTAAGAAATCTAAGTTTTGATTTAAAATATCATAATTGAGTTTTATTACATTTAACTATTCTAAATTTACTATAAACCGATGTCGGCCTATTAGGCCACTAGACGTAGGATGGCTGACAAACAATAGTATGAGGTTAACGGTTATAAAAATAAATTAGGAAGTTGATTATGGTGAACCGAAAATCTTATGCAATAATTTCGCGAAACACTATTATTACAATTTTGTCAAAATATTTTCCCTCAAGATTGATTTTCACAGTTGAGGAGTTCATCACTCTCAGAAAGTACCTATGCATCTGAACTACTGTTCTACAAAATTATATTTACCAAATCCAGGTGATGCTTGATCATTGGGAAAGATTGTTGAGATTGACAATACCAATACCCCTCCCAATATTGATAAACTGTCTCTAAACATGCAACATCAACATTCCACATAACTATTTCCACATGCAAGTCGTGTGGATAATATGGGCTGATTTCAATCACCTGAATAAAAAAATTACGACTTGGGACCGATAATTTGTTTAATTTGACGTGTTTAAATAATAATCATAATATTTTTTTAATGTGACGTCATATTTCTCAAACCCCCTCCCCGTTCGTCACACATCGTCACAAATGTCTGACTGTTCTAAAGCATCTATAATTGTCAATAGATAACAATAAGACAATTATTTTTGACTTGACATTTTTCGGGTGTATTTAGGCTAAAACTATGGCTTCCAATCCCTGTCATAATCACGGCATTGGCTTCCTCCGTTTAAAAAATTAATATAAAGTTAAAACCAAAAGTTTCTTTTAAATTCATTAAAAGATTAAGCTTCGTTATTTAGTTTAGTATTAAAGTAAATAATAATATATTATAAAACCTACCGATAAAATGAAATTAATGCAGTTTGAAAATTAAAATATATTGATTTAACATTGATTAAGTTTTTTGTTACTTAAATTGGCATCTGAAGGAACTGAAATCGTCCAGAACTTTGTCACCAAAGAACTCATTTTTTACAAGATAACGCTGCATGAGAAAAGGCTTCAAATAATGTCTTCAAATAATGGCCATGTAAGCCATTTTTTTTTGAAAATTTGAAAACAATGATTCACATCGGTGTGGTATTGATCGTTTATCCTCTTCTGATTTTGCCATTTTCCTAACTTCATGTATAAAACGTCAATAACTGCATATTGTGCATGGCGTGCCAAACATAAATGTGAAAAATAAACTTGAAAGAATTGCAATTCAATATATCACTTGTTATTCTTATATTTGAAAGCATATTAAAGATAGTAATTATTTTCAAAATAATTGCTGAAATTTTAAATTTCTGCAATTTTAGTTGCTATATCAATCAAAGAGAAATAGTCATAACTTACTTTAAAATTGTTGGGTTATTGAGTTGGTGACAATATTTGTAAATTCAAACCTTTAATCTGGCTCCAAAGCGTGTTTATTAATTCGCAATTCAACACTCTCGAACACAATAAGCTTTATTAATATCCACGCGTAATAGTACAAATTTCAATTACAACCAATTAACTATAAACCAATTTATCACACAGAGCTTATTTCGACACTAAGTGAAGAATAGCCCTTTCTGTAACCACAAAAATAATCACTAGCCGTCAACTACTCAATTACAGAATATGTTGATCGATTGTTCTATTTGCTTTGACCACACAATTTATTTCCTCCACTTTTACTTTATATTCAATTTTATAAAAGATTCTTGTCCCTTCTCTTTTCACTCTGTTTTGATTCCCCCTTTTAACTCTTTCGTCTCTAATTTTACTCTACTTTTTGTTTCTAATTTCGTTTCGTTTTGCTCTCAACTTCGTTCTATTTTCGTTCTACTTTTCGTTCTAATTTTGTTCTAAATCTGTTCTAAATTTGTTCTAAATTTGTTCTCAATCTGTTCTGATTTCTCGTCCACCAGTTTTTCTTTATATAGTTGTTTTGTTTGTGGCACTGGCGACAGATTCTGTTTACCATTTTCCTCTTCCTCTACATCAGCCTTATCTCTGACAGGTGTCAAGATATTTTTCCATTTTCCTTTTCTGTTAAGCCGCCTTCTCACGACAATTTCGCTATCTTTGACAAGCTGTCAAGATACGGCTTTTTCCTTTATTTTGTTTTTCTGGAATTTGAAATTCCACTTTCATTTGTACTTCTAAATTAACAATGACCTTTGTTTTAATTTCTTGTTTGTTTCCTTTTATTTGATTTATCTTTCTCATTTTTAATTTCTTTTTACTTCTGTTTTCTTTTCTGAGTTCCCATGGATCGCCCAATTTGTCATGACGAACTTCCCCCAGGTAATTTATTTATTTATTATGTTATTTTTCATTTAGGTATCCTCAACAAATATTATATATATATATATATATATATATATATATATAATATATATATATATATATATATATATATATATATATATATATATATATATATATATATAAATATATATATATATATATATATATATATATATATATATATATATATATATATATATATATATATATATAGTAGTGTATTATACGGTAAGCAAACTAAGCGGTCACGAAGAGGGCCGTAACCTTAAGGAGCCTCAAAAATTGCCTATTGTATTAAAATATTTTCTTAAAAATTGTTTTATAACTCTTGTATTCGATTTAAGAAACGTAATTTTTGAAATACAGATTTCTCTTTTTTTTTCTTTTTTTTCTGTGATTTTTTTTAGAAAGTAAA